>CM069148.1:35121537-35190828 GCA_035221665.1 Okamejei kenojei
GGGGGAAGAGAGAGGGGGGTGGTAAAAGAGAGAGGGAGAAGAGGCAGATAGGGGAAAGAGAGAAACGGGGAAAAGAGAGAGGGGGGGCAAAGAGAAAGATGAGATAGAGACAGAGGAGAAAGAGAGATGGGAGAGAGCAAGGGGGAGTGAGGTGGGCGGGAGAAATGGGGAGGGAGAGGGGGGATTTCAGAACCAGGGGTCACAGTTTAAGGGGGGGGGCAGTTAGGACTGAGATGAGGACAAACTTTCTTCATGCAGAGAGTTGAATCTGTGGAATTTTCTGCCACAGAAGGCAGTGCAGGCCAATTCACTGGATGTTTTCAAGAGAGAGTTACATTTAGTTCTTGGGGCAAAATAAATCATGGGATATGGGGAAAAAACAGGAAAGAGGTACTGATTTTAGTTGAATAGCCATGGTCATATTGAATGGCAGTGCTAGCTCGAAGGGCCTATGGCCTATTCCTGCACCTATTTTCTATGTTTCTGTGCTTGAGTATATGGCAATAAAACTCGATCACTTGATTTTGAAGCATTCATGCATGGTGGAGGTATAATGTAGTCATAGAGTGATACAGTGTGAAAACAGGCCCTTCGGCACAACTTGCCCACACCCGCCAACATGTCCGAGCTACGCTACTTGCTTTTGGTCCATACCTCCATACCTGTCCTATTCATGTATCAGTCTAACTGTTTCTTAAATGTTGGGATAGTCCCTGCCTCAACTACCTCTTCTGGCAGCTTGTTCCATACACCCACCACCCTTTGTGCGGAAAAAGTTACCCCTTAAAAAGTTACCTCTTAAAAATACTTCATACAAAAAACATTGAAATCATACTTCTACAATGCACTAAAACATGATTTTAACACAACAAATTTCAAAAAGTCCCTACCCTGGGTGGGGACACACCCTACTTCCACACCCTCTCCCCGCTCGGTTGCTCCACTCCCTCACCGGATACCCGCAAGGCCAGTGATCAGTGATCGCTCAGCCTCCCCACTTTGAAAAACGCTCTGCGGCCCCTGGTTCAGACAGAGAACACTGCCAGATGTGAGCGGGGAACTGAGGCCAGTTGTCCGTGATGTCTGGATCCCAATGCTCAGTGCTTCATGTTTCGGAGTTGGCTAATATTATTGATTTGTAATTAGCCTAATTTGTAATTAGTTGACAAAACCTTGATTTATTAATCTGGAATATCCAGGGGGATGGGATAAGTGTAATATTAAAATGACATGCAAGGTGTCAGGCTGTCTGTCACAACATACAGCCCTGATAACCCATTATTTCCTTCAGTTAAATATTGGGAAGGTTGCACTATCGTCATTTGCCACTCGGTTATTATGTTTCTTTACCTCACTAACTATTTCTAACCCCCCCCCCCCCCCCCAATTCCTTTGAGAGGTTAAATAGAAATGTCCCCAATCTCGTTGTTTTATTAATTGAACACGTAGATGAACATCCTCAAGAAGTGTAATCAGATGGAAACTGATTCAGATGCGATATTTAAGAGCTTGTTCAAAGAAAGGGCATATTTTAAAGGAGTGACAGAGAAACTTGCAGGGGAATGTGTGAAGAGATTATTATTTGTCTTTAGTTTTAGCTTGAACCAGGACATCTGAAGATTCAAAGTTTAATATAGTAATTGTGCTGATACTGACCCCAACCAACCACTAAATGAATATCATCTATTCTGGAGGTTTTACTTTTATGATGCCAATTAAACTTCACTTGGATTTCAATCATTTAAATGTAAATGTAATTGGGAATGGGGAGCATTGGAACAAAAATTTGCCCTCGGTACATATTAACTGTAATGTAATAATGTATGCTTGTTGGTAGGGGCAATCAAAACAAAAATCTTTTTATCATTGTTGTGTTATGAATACCACATAAAATATTACGTACTCTCAAGATCACATTAAATAGAATAATACTGCTTAAATATATAGTTATTGGACTTTGAATTTTGGAAAAATCCCAGCTGAGAGGAAGACAGCAAAATACTGAAAATATTGGGCGTGAAAATGACTTCAGGACAGTTTGTTACGGAAATGAAAGAAATGGTAATAGAATACTTATACAGCTGAGTGAGTGTAATTTTATGGATGGGAAATTGTGTTCAACCAATTGATGACTTCGTTGACAAAGTAACTAGCATGTTAGATAACAAGGAAGCCAATGGATGTAGCAAATTTTGTATTCCATAATTTGGTCTGTGAAGTGCCCCATAAAGGATTACTGCATTAGATAAGCACCTGTGGACTTGAACGTAATAGGTTAAGTCCAGGGGGTCAGACATGGGGCTTTATGTGTGGGCCAGATATATTGTCAGTGCAAAGGGGCTAGGAGCAAGGCCAAGTGTGCAGCTAGAGTCAAGGTCTGGAATAGGACTAGGTTTGCAGTCAAAGCTGGGACCAGGGGGTGTGTTCAGCACTGGGAACCTAAGCAGGTAAGCAGCTATGATCATGGTAGAATAGGGGGCCAGGTGTGAGGCTGGACTCAGAGACAGGAATGAGAGAAGATATGCAACTGGAGTCAGGGCCAGGAGTAGTACCGGGTGTACAGTGAGACCCAGGTTGGTCAACATGAGCCAAGTATTTGATTATAACCGGATTTCCATACATGAATACATTAAGATCATTCATGTGCTGCACCTGTTGATCAGAGCCTGGGCTCTACTGTGGAATGTAATTAGGAATGTAATTTACTCTAACCTTATTCATAGCTAATCCAATTTAAAGCATATATATTGCATTCAAGTGTAAGTTAAAAGACTTGCTACAGTATGCACCATATTGCACAATTTCTAGCTGAAAAATGCAAAAGTTCCATATCAATGGTAGCGGGGACACCATCCTCCCCGGTCGCTACGCTCCCTCGGGCTTGGTCTCTCGCAATTTTTCACTCCCAACTCTCACCCAATGTTGGCAGCCCTGCAGCGACCACCCCACACACTAGCATTATCCTACACGTTAGGGGGAAAAAAAAAAATCAATTTTACCGCAGCCAATCAACCCACAAACCTGTATGTCTTTGGAGTATGGGAGGAAACCGGAGCACCCGGGGGAAACCCATGCAGTCACAGGGAGAACGTACAAACTCCATACAAACAGCTCCTGTAGTCGGTTGAACCTGGTCTCTGGCGCTGTAAGGCAGCAACTCTACCGCTGTGTCACCATACCGACCCAAAACATCACCTAGCCATGTTCTCCAGAGATGCTGCCCGATCCACTTAGTTATTTCAACTCTTTTGTGTCTCTCTAAACCTTTCCTGTCTGCAGTATAAAGCCAATAATATTTGTACACGCTCCATGATCTCGGCCCAAACCTTATGTTATCTTATACTTTTGGCTACTTACCTTGGACAGTTTTGATTGTGGAGGCAGACTTTGGCTCTCTGTTATTGTAACGAAGACTAGAATTAATGGAACATTCATTGTTTATTTTCAATGAAGTGCACACAATGTTAGTGGTAAACGGAATGTGATGTTAACTTTAATCCGATAACATCAAATGTATACCAACGTGACATACAGCACCATTACAAAACTAATCTGATTATGTTAAGGACGTTGAGGATATCTTATGCAACACTCTGTGCAACACTTCCTAAATTTACATACAGGGATTGAAGTGAGCTTGGCGGTGATTGTGTTGTGGAAAAAAACAAGCCATGTCCCCAGCACCTCTGTGTAGGAAGCAACTGCAGATGCTGGTTTAAACTGAAAATAGACACAAAAAGCTAGAGTAACTCAGTGGGTCAGGCAGCATCTCCGGAGAGAAGGAATGGGTGACGTTTCGGTCGGCATCTGAAGAAGGGTCTCGACCTGAAGCATCACCTATTCCTTCTCTACAGAGATGCTGCCTGACCCGCCGAGTTACGCCAGCTTTTTGTGTCTACCTGTGAGAGGACAATTATCTTCATGTTCCTCATCATCGTGGCCTATCAGTGCCCGCACAACCACTGCGACTCAAGGTAAAAGCCTTTAACACTGGCTAACTAGGAATGCCTAAATCTAACACTATGTGCGGATGGTGTGAGCAACAAGGTAAACATGAGAAGGGAGGTCCTGCATAGAAGAGGTGAGGAAATAACCAGTGTTACAGTGAGGGTAGGGAGAATAAGAAACACGGTGTATTGATTTATGTCAGTATGTAGCCTCAAAATAGCTACTGTGACAAGGTCTAGATGCAGAAACAAAACCTGCAGTTGCTGGTTAATACACAAAAAGACACAAAGTGCTGGAGTAATTCAGCAGATCTTGTATAACCCTGACTGGCAAGTGGCTGTGGAGGACCAGGGGAGGTGGAGAAAGGACCTCCGGGTGGGTGTGAAGCATCACAACTGAATGCCTTTCAAGACCCTGGAGTTCAGGCACCAACACCACAAAATGGTCAATGGCAACAGCAGCACGGCCAGAAACAACTTCACCTGTGGGAGGCTGTGGGAGGGTCTGCCTCTCAAGGATAGGTCTAGTCAGCCACAGCAGGAAATGCGACCACAGATGAATCATTCCCCTCTCCAAGCAGGGCAACATCAAAGCTGCACTGTCATCCCTCGCAGATGGGCAGATGCCAACTAAATAAACATATACTCATTACAATTCCGACTCACTAAATTACTTGGCGGTCAAGACTACTCTGCATTTAAGGATGTAGTCCAAATGCAAATCTTATTATCATAATTATATTTGCTAATGAGCGTGGATTTGCTGAACAATTGCTTCACTGACGTTGAACTGTGCTTTTAAGCCACCATACATTTGCATCTTACAAAAGGGCATATCCTGCGTAGAAGCTACCAAATGCAAAATAGATACCATGGCACTGCGATCATGTGAAAGGATCGTTGATTGAAGGACAGACTACACGTGGGGAGGAGGAGTATTGGAAATTGTACATGATTTTTTTAGGGGAGATTGAAAGGGAAGGGTTGTGTCAGTTTGTCCGGTTCTATTGCGGAGAGCAGGAATAGGGACACTGGGAACTGCAAGTGCATGAATCTGGAGCAGACTGCAGAAGGGTCCCGACCCAGAACGTCGCCTGTCCATTCTCTCCACAGACGGTGGCTGACTTGCTGAGTTCCTCCAGCACTGTGTTACGAGCAGGAGGAGAGATTGTCCTCATTCATATTTTGCCGATGGGAAACGGAGAAAAGAAGTATAATAATTCCATGGAGGGAATAGAGAAATTACGGGTGTCGGAGGTTATGGGGAGAAGGCAGGAGAATGGGGTTAGGAGAGATAGATCAGCCATGATTGAATGGCAGAGTAGACCTGATGGGCCGAATGGCCTAAATCTACTCCTATCACTTATGACCTTATGAAAAATAGCATTTGTCGTATGCGAGGTACACAAAAAGAAACAGCGGCAAGTAAATGGAGAGGAAACGTTTAGAGGGATAGGGACGGCATGGGCCAAACGTGGGAAAATTGGAACTAGTTTAGATGGGGCATCTAGGTCAGTATGGACGAGTTGGCCTGCTTCCATGCTGTATGTCACTGTATGTCACTAAGTAGAATTCTCTTTCAGGATGGGTAGTTTTAAGTACCATTTAAAAGTAGAGTATTACCAATTGAGGGATGGGGGCAGCCAACCCTCTATATGTGGGGCCCTTCGGCCCACAGCGTTTGGGCTGAACATGATGCCCAGTTAAACTGATCTCATCCGCCTGCATAATCCATATCCCCCTAATCCCTGCACTTCCATGTGCCCATCTACAAGACTCCTGAATGTCACGATCGTCTCTGCCTCCCACACTACCCCTGGCAATGCATTCCAGAAATCCACCAATCTGCGTAAAAATCTTGCCCTGCACATCTCCAATCTCCTTGTAGCTGTGGCCTCTAGTTTAGAGGGTTCTGAACCAAAGGCAACCAAATGGGACTAGCTCAGCTAGCCAACTAAGTCAGCATTGATGCATTGGGTCAAAGGGCCTGCTTATAACTCCATGGATCCATAACACAGATGGTTACACTGTTGTTTATTTATATTCACATTCCTGGTCACCCTTTCATTTGTTTTTTCTTTTTATCTATATACAAAGAATTATTTGTTGCAAGCTCCCATTGAATCTCCAGCTAGCTCCTCCTCAGCTCCTCTTCCACCGTCATGTCTTTCAGTTCCTTCACACTCGCCAACAACGTGCATTAAAAATTCCCCTCGCTCTTACCATCCATCCATTCCGAGTGCTACTGGGAGTCTGAAGAAGGGTCCTGACCCGAAACGTCACCCTTCCTTTTTCTCCAGAGATGCTGCCTGTGCCACAGAGTTACTCCAGCACTTTGTGTCTGTCTTGAGCATTTGCACTTTGTTGACCCTGAGATCCTTCAATTTACAGTCTCACTTGCTGTTGCTTTATTGGGGCACGGCTTGGCCCTGTTCTGGGATAGTATCATGTTTGAGCTTCCTGGACACTCACACCAACACTTCGAAGAAGGGTTCCGCCCCGAAAAGTCACCCATTCTTTTACTCCAGAGACGCTGAGTTGCTCCAGCACGTAGTATCTATCCTCCAGACCTCATCAATCTTGGCCGCAGGAGGTCACCAGGACATCAGTTTGACGATCAGACTTGGGTTTATTTTGAATTGAGGTCTCTTGATCATTGTTCCATCGTTCAACAGGGCTACACTGTCAAATCTGTGGACCTTTCCAGGACATCAGGGCCATTCAGATCCTCTAGGATGGGAAAGTTTTCAACTGCAATAACCCATGTTCACCCTCATGCCAGTGGAGGTCTGGTTGTTTTCACGGGGGGGGGGGGGGGGGGGGGGGGGGGGGGGGGGGGCGCACGGTGGCACAGCGGTAGAGTTGCTGCCTTAAGGGCCTGACGCCCGATTTCGCCTGAAAACCGTCAAGTAGTACAACAGGATGCGACACAGCTGCGTCCAGGTACGTCACTCCGCGTCACCAATTACCGCGCGTCCCCATGGGACAGGGCGCGCGTCACCGTGCGTCACCATAGGACAGCGTGCGACAGCATACGGCAGCATATGACAGCGCTTGTGACGTCACAGCCATCAAGTGGCCTCAATGTACGTCCACCCGCGACACGATACGGCAAGATACGACAGGTTACATCATCTGGGGCGCTGCGACGCATCATGACGCACGACGACGTATGGGTGACACGTGGCGATGCACGGTGACGCAAAATAAATTAGCATCGGCAATGACCGTGCGTCGTCACCCGTACATCATCGTGCGAAAGGGCGCACGACATGATGCCGCGCGATGATTTTGCACATTCCAAAATCCTGGGGCGGCTCGGAGACACTGCGCGTTACCACGCATCACTACATGCGTCACCACGTGTCACACCGCATCACGACCCGACCACGACGCAACAACCTCCTTTTAGACCCAGGTTCGATCCACTACAGGTGCTATCTGTAAGGAGTTTGTACATTCTCCCTGTGACCTCGTGGATTTTCTCCGGGTGCTCCGATTTCCTCCCACACTCCAAAGACGTGCAGTTTTGTATGTTAATTGGCTTCCGTATAGGTTGTAAATTGTCCCTAGTGTGTAGGATAGTGTTAGTGTATGGGGGTGACTGCTGTTCAGTGCAGACTCGGTGGGCCAAATGGCCTGTGTCCGTGCTGAATCTCTAAACTAAATTAAATTAAATGTACATGATGTTTTTTTTAAATTATTTTTGTATATTTTCACATAGGTGTACTAATTTGTTCAGTAGCAACAACTAATCTAAAATTCTTGAATTGTCAGGTTTGCATTCACACACATTTTATAATCATCTGGGATTTACACAGCTAGGTAGCATGTTGATAATCATGCCCCGTAAATAAAATACTATTTAACCCAATAGTGTGAACAACGAATATTCCAATGTCAGATGACCGCCCCCCCCCCCCCCCCCCACCCATGTTCCTTTCCTACTCCCACCAGTCCAGCCAGGTCCCCCCCCCTCTTTATTCACGCTTTACACCCCTATCCCCTCTTTATCTGCCCCCTCCTGATCCCATCTGCCCATCACCCACATGCCTATGCACCTGGATTTCTTCCTCCTTGGTTCACCTTTCCTATTCCTGCATCCCGCACCAATCTCCTTCCAACTGACCATCATCTCTCTCTAATCTTTTGCACCCTAGGACCTACCAGCTTGTCTCAACAATCACCTCCCATCCCCCCAACCCCTCCCCATCCCAGTTGCTTGATTCCATCTACCTCTCATCCCCCATTCACTTATCAGCTACTCATCCTCTTGTGTCACTTCCCAACAGGTACACCAGGCAGTGAGGAAATCAAATGGCATGTTTTGGCCTACATAGCGAGAGGATTTGCGTATAAGAGCAAAGTCAAGTCGTCAAGTCACATTTATTTATATAGCACATTTAAAAAACAACTCTTGTTGACCAAAGTGCTTTATATTTGTTATAAGAGTAGTGTACACAAGCAGGCTACATACATATATACAAATAACCCTCACTCAGAGGACGTCAGGAAAGGCTTGGGAGAACAGATACGTTTTTAGACTAGACTTAAAGGAGTCGATGGAGGGGGCAGTTCTAATGGGGAGGGGGATGCTGTTCCACAGTCTGGGAGCTGCGACCGCAAAGGCGCGGTCACCCCTGAGCTTATGCCTAGACCGCGGGACATTCAGCAACCCCAAGTCGGCCGATCTGAGGGACCTGGAGGTGGTGTGGTGGGCGAGAAGACTTTTAATGTCGGTGGGTGCAAGCCCATTGAGGGCTTTGGAGACAAAGAGGAGGGTCTTGAAATTAATTCGGAACCGCACGGGGAGCCAGTGGAGAGAGGCCAGGATCGGGGTGATGTGGTCCCTTTTTCGGGTTCCCGTCAGGAGTCTCGCTGTGGCGTTTTGGACCAGTTGCATGCGGGACAGGGAAGATTGGCTGATGCCAGTGTAAAGGGAGTTGTAAAGGTGGGAGGAGATAAATGTATGGATGATCTTAGAGGTCCTACAGTAGTTGAACTGGGCCCTGGTGAGACCATACCTGGAGTATTGTGTGTAGTTTTGGTCCCCTAATTTGAGGAAGGACAATCTTGCTATTGAGGGAGTGCAGCGTAGGTTTACCAGGTTAATTCCCTGGATGGCGGGACTGACATATGATGAAAGAATGGATCGACTGGGCTTATATTTCACTGGAATTTAGAAGGAAGAGAGGGGATCTTATGGAAACATATACAATTCTAAAGGGATTGGACAGGCTAGATGCAGGAAACAATTTCCCCATGTTGGGAGTCCAGAACCAGGGGTCACAGTTTGAGAATAAGGGATGGGCCATTTAGAACTGAGATGAGGAAAAACTTTTTCACCCAGAGAGTTGTGAATTTGTGGAATTCTCTGCCACAGAAGGCAGTGGGGGCCAATTCACTGGATGTTTTCAAGAGAGAGTTACATATAGCTCTTGGGGCTAACGGAATCAAGGGATTTGCGGGGAGAAAGCAGGAATGGGCTACTGATTTGGATGATCAGCCAAGATCATATTGAATGGCAGTGCTGGCTCAAAGGGCCGAATGGCCTACTCCTACACATATTTTCTATGTTTCTACGTTTCAAACAGTGGCCATCCTCCCTCTACACCCTTGGTCCTCATGCAAGCTCCAGACATTCAACGTTGAACCTTCATTTGGCTCCACAGACGCTGCTTGACCCACAGAGTACTTCCAGCAAAAATAAATGACACAAACTGCTGGAGTAACTCAGCTGGTCAGGCAGCGTCTCTGGAGAACATGGGTAGGTGACGTTCCGGGTTGGGACCCTTCTTCTGACTTGCTTCCCCTCTCCAACCAGTTCTTCCAGCAGTTTGCTATCTGCTCCTGCTCTCGCGTGTCTCCACAACTGTGCACAATTCAGCAATTTAAAACAGTTTAAGTGGTATTCAAATACAAAACCCCACTGCAGATAATGGATGCAAATAACGACAGGGGAAGTGACTGAAGAATTCAAAGTAATTATATGTAACTTTATTTCTCTGCAATCCAATTCCCGCACATTCCTCGTTGCTCCTAGGATGGTCATATCTATGCGGAAACAAGGAACAGCTGGTTTGCACAAAAGCACACACGATGCTGGAGTAACTCAGCGGGTGGGGCAGCATCTATGGAGAACGTAGACGGGTGAAATATCTGAACCTTCTTCGGACTGGTTTGGGGGGAGGGTATGGGGAAGAAAGCTGGGAGAGAGGAGAAGCAGGACAAAGTGTGGCACAGGCCAGGAGGGGTTTTCTTGGAGGTCAAGACCATTAGGAATGGATCCCCCCCCCTGAACTATTTCAGTATCCTTGTAATTTCATAAGGCACCACTTTGCTTTAACGAGCCATTGAAATGTGCAGTAGCGCAACTGGTGGGCTCCAGGCAACCCGGGTTCGATCCCAGTCCCGGTGCCACGTGGATGAGTGAATCTGGAGAATACAACGATGTCAATTCAAATGAGTGCACCGATGGGTGTTTCCGTATTCTAATGACATCTTCAAATGAAAGGTCGAGCCTTAGAATTTGCTTCGCACTTTATACAGGTGGATTGTCGTTGATTCAGATGCAATCAGCATCTGAAATGAAAATGTGCAGTTTTTAACAACAGTTTCCCGAGTGCCTTAAAGTACAGTTTCCCGAGAGCAAGGGTTAAAGTACAGAACAAATGTCTCAGTTGCCCTCAGTGCTGGAGAAACAATATTTGTCCTTGGCAGCCAGATTTATGCGGTCCGTTTCAGGAAATTGGCTTCGATAATCTGCTTTGTAAGTTGCAAGTTCCTTTTGGAAGAGATGCTTTCGGGATAGTTTAAGTTTGCAGCAGAGTTGACAACGACTCCCGGCTCTCCCCCACGCACCCGAGTTTTCCATCCAGTCGGGACTGAGTCGGTGTCACGGTGTGTGTGTGTGTGTGTGTGTGGTCTCTCTCGGCCCCCGCTCCGCCGCAGGGCTGTGGAACCGGAGCTGCATTCGCCTGGTCGCTTCTGTTTCCCTGTGTCAGTGTGGAAGTATTTCAGCGGGAGCTGCCAACGTGCAAAGTTACACATTCCGGGGATTCCCTGCGAGAACTCAAAGCCAGGATCACAGGTAAATGTGCATTTAAACTTCGGTCCCCATGAAGAGTCTGCAACTTTAGCCTGCAAAGATGCCAATCGGGAATGGATTCAACCATGATAACGTTGTATCACGACTCCCCCCCCCCCCCCCCCCTTCCCCCTGCCCCCTGCAACCGCGACAAGAGAATGATGTGAGAAGCATCGGGTATTCTTTATACCAAAGACAATAGTAAACACCATCCTTGCTGATGGAGAGAAGTTTACAACGTGTATAGAAGTGGGAGGCTTGGATAGAGTGAATGTCCATTAGTGGAAGAGCCCAGGACCAGAGGTCAGAGCCTCAGAATAAAAGGACATACCTTTAAAAAGATGAGGGGGGATTTATTTAGTCAGAGAGTGGTGAATCTGTGGAATTCATCGCCACTAATGGCCGTGGAGGCCAAGTCAATGGGTATTTTTAAGGTGCAGATTGATACATTCTTGATTAGTAAAGGTGTCAAGGGTTATGGAGAGATGGCAGGAGAATGGGGTTGAGAGGGAAAGCGAGAAGAGCCACGCTTGAATGACGGAGTAGACTTAATGGGTCAAATGGCCCAATCCTGCTCCTATAACTTATGAATGTATGAGAATCATGAGAGGAAAAGAACGGGTAGATGCACAGACTCTCTTGCCCAGAGTAGAGGAATCGAAGGAACTGAGGACATAGCTTTAAAGTGAGGGGGGAAAGATTTAAGAGGAACTTTTTCACACAAAGGGTGGTGGGTGCACAGAACGAGCTGCCTCAGGAGGTAGTTGAGGCTGGTACTATCGCAATGTTAAGAAACAATTAAAGTATATGGAGAGAACAGTGTTCGAGGGATATGGGCCAAACGCAAGCAGATGGGACTAGTACAGGTGTGACATGTTGGTCGGTGCGGGCAAGTTGGGCTGAAGGCCTTGTTTCCATGCTGTATGGCTCTATGACTATGATTCCAGAAAAACGCCTTTAGGACAATGTTCATTGTCGGTGTCCAATCTCCTCTGCTTGGGTCCTGGAGATAATGAAGTAGTGCCTTGGTAAATAGATACCCTGATTTAAAGTGCTACTTATTTGTCATACCTTTGAAGAATGTAGGGTGATGTTATTGAAACATGCAAAGTAGGTACTGGGCTCGACAGGGTGAATGCTGGTTTGATGTGACCTTTGGATGGAGCATCTAAAACCTGGGTCCACAGACTTGATATTAGGTGTCTGCCATTTAGGCTTAGGGGGGGAAGAACATGTCTTTGCTGAGATAGTAACCTAAAGTGGATCTGAGTACCAGTTGCGGTATATATTCAAGAGAAACGATAATATGGGATTCAAGGGATAGTGTTTAAAGCAGGAACAAGGAATTGCATACACAAATTGAGCTCTAAGGCAGCAAGTCTACCACTGCACCACCCCTTTGTTTTATTGAGGCGGGAAAGATTTAATAAAGATTTAACCTGAGGGGTAATTTTTTTACACAAAGGATGATGGATGTATGGAACAAGTTGCTGGAGAAGTATTGAAACAGTTACTATCACAACAATTAAGAAATATTTAGGCAGGTACATGGATAGGTATAGTTAGATATGGACCAAACGCAGGCAGGTAGGACTAGTGTTTTATTGGGGCATGTTAGTCAGACTGAAGGGCCTGTTTACGCGCTGTATCACTGACTATGGAGTAACTCAGCAGGTCTGGCAGCATTGCTGCGGAACAGGGATAGGTGACGTTTTGGGTCGAGGCCTTTCTTCAGACTGAACAAGAGCCTTGACATGAAACGTCGTCTATCTGTGTTCTCTGAGGATGCTGCATGACCCGCTGAGTCACTCCAGCACTTTGTGTCCTTTGGTGTTTAATGCAGTAGAGTGATAAAGATTAACCATTACCTTCAAGAATAGTGGAGCAGTCACGAAGGACCAAATTAATTTATCTCATATGAAGGAACAGTAATCTTTTAATCTAGCTGCAAATGAGACCACTGTTATTAATTGAGGGTTTTTTTCACACTTTCATATTCTCTTATACTTTCACTTTCCCTCCAGCCATTCTCTCGTCTCATTCTTTTTCTTGCTGCTTCCCCTTTTAACCTTTTAGTTATGTTTTCGTTGCTTCTCTCACCATCTTTGTTGCAAATGAAGGTGTGCATTCTGGTGCCAGAAATGCTCTCACCCACATTATGTAACGTTTTCACACAGAGGGCGGTGGGTATTTGGAATGAGGATGTAGTTGAGGCAGGTACGGTAACGGCATTCAAAAGGCATTTGGACAGGTACATGGATGAGAAATATTTGGAAAGATAGGGATCAAACGCGGGCTGGTTGGACCAGTGTGGAGCAGGCATCTTGGTTGGCATGGACAAGTTCTCAAGGTCCTGTTTCGATGTTGTAAGACTCTATGACTCTCCAACTAAAAATGTAATACAAACTATGTGTGATGAACTCATGTGGAATTTTTGATTTGCATGTTTACAATGGAGAATGAAGAAAACAAGGCATTCACATCATCTAGCCTAGTCACTTTTTTTCCTCTTGCACGGGAATCTCTCAAAACAATTCTACAGAGTGTTAAAGTGAAATGGAGGAAAGCATGTCCTCATGCTATCTATTTCTAAAATAGTATGGAGTATTATACAGAGACATCGTAACTATTTCTATGAAAGAGTTAGATAGAGCTCTCAGGGCTAGTGGAATCAAGGGATATGGGAAGAAGACAGGCACGGGTTATTGATTGGGGACGATCAGCCATGATCACAATGAATGGCGGTGCTGGCTCGAAGGGCCGAATGGCCTCCTCCTGCACCTATTTTCTATGTTTCTATTTGAGAATGACATGCAGTTTCAAAGTAAGAACTCACCTGCTGTCTCATTCATGAATATACAGTGCTTGGTTTAGTTTAGTTTAGTTTATTGTAACGTGTACCAAGGGACGGTGAAAAGCTTTTGTTGCGGGCTAACCAGTCAGCGGAAGGACAATACATGATTACAATCGAGCTGTCCATAGTGTACAGATACAGGATAAAAGGGAATAAGGTTTAGTGCAAGATAACCTTCAGTTGAGTATGATTAAAGATAGTCCGAGGGCCTCCAATGAATTAAAGATAGTCCGAGGGTCTCCAATGATACTCCAGTGCTTTTAAAGAGCTTGGCTAGTAGTAACAATATTGTTATTCCCTTTTTATCTATTCCACCTCTCCCACACGCAAGAACATTTATTTTAGTTTGAAGGAACGTTTTCTCATAGAAAATTCATACATTTCCCGTTATGAATTTTAAAATAATGATTTACTGAAAGATTTGGATTTCAGATCCATGCATTGAAATGTTATAAGTAATAGTTATAGCTTACAGCATACAGCATACAAGCCCAGCTTGCCCATGACAACCAAGATGCCCCATCCAAACTAGCCCACCTGCCTGCAATTGGCCTCTATCCCTCTAAAGCTTTCCTATCCATGTACCTGTCCAAATGTTTTTTTTAAATATTGTTTTTTTTAATATGTAATACTGCCTCAACTACTTCCTCCGGCAGCTCATTCCATATACCCACCACCCTCTGTGTGAAGAAGTTGCCCCTCAGGTTTTTATGAAATCTTTCCCCTCTCTTTGAAAGAGGAAGTTCAACAATTATCAGAAGTTTAGAATGCTGTAGCAGTTGCTTCACCTTTGGATTAAAATGTATTAATTAATTTAAAAAACAGCAATCTAAGTGGTTCAAAAAAATTGGCACCTGTTTCTTAACTTTTATTTTAAGGAATGTTGTAAGCAATTCTGGCTATTAGCTCACATAGATTTAATCACACATGTATACCTCTATAGTTTTGGTGACTCATGTTAAATATATGCCTAACAAATTTCCTAGCTTATGAATTTGTACCTCTTGAAATCCTCTCTGAAAGACGCACAGCGTAATTTGGATAACACTGTCGACTTGTTAAGTAGCAATTTTTACGGGACCCAAGTAGGATCAAATTTTAATAAATTGTTTAGTGGTTACGTGTGGTGAGTTGCCTGGCATTGTTTTGCCGAAAATTCAACAGGAGTTGCCGTTTGTGCCTAATAGGTGCAGCAGAGGAATGCAGTCACCTGATCTCCAGGAGTGCTTTTACTCTAAATGAGGCATTTGACATTTCCTTGGCTTATAATTATATCCTGATGTAAAAAGCAAACAGTTTTGGACTGAGTATAAACTGAGAAAGCATCACCGGGAGACTGATTGTCCGGTTGCTAGGTAACATAAGGCAAGTGGGACATATTGAAATCACCCGCTTGTGTTGGTATGGTGAAGAGCTCACATTTTGCAAACCACTTATTAAAGCAAATCCCATCTGGCCTCCGCTTGTTTTGAATCGGCCACTTTGGGCGCTTGAAGGGGAGGTTAAACATGGTTGATTTCCATAACCTGTTAAGCAGAAACTTATGTAAAGCATTCTAGGCTGTGTTATTCTGTACACTTATGCTTTATATAGTTCATCCATTAAGTTGTCATCTGCTTGCCCTGAGGGTTGTCAACACAATAAAGGTTAAGAGTGTTTAATCATCATATGTCCCGAATTGGACCAATGAAATTCTTACTTGCAGCAGCACAACTAATTTGGATGTTCCTCATTATGTTAAAGGAACATAACTAGTAATAGGATTGAAACAAAGTTTGACTTTAATATAATCAAAAGCAAATGCAAATTCAGTAATAATGTTTGAGTATCAAGAGTGAGTACAACATGAACAGCAGGGGTATGGGGCTAGTTGGAAGGAAAGGGGGAATTCTCTTTACTCCAAGTCCCACTGCACATGGCTGTGTGTAAATTTTCAAAGAGACGTAGTTTGTTTTATCATGGATCATAGATGCATAGAGTCATAGTGCTGGGAAACAGGCCCTTCAGCCCATCTAGTCCATGCCGACCAAGAAGATGCCGACTAAGACAAATCCTATTTGCCCGCGTTTTGCCCCTATCTCTCGAAACCTTTCCTATCCATCAGTCAATCATTATCTACTGGAGAGAAGGGAGAGAGATCTGGTTTTGATATAATTGGTATAAACAGACACAAATGTTACTATCCTCTTTTTAGAATTCATTAATTGCAGGCCAGAACAGAATGCGTTGGTCCCAATGCTGGGTTCCCATGGAAGTGAAGTTCCCAATGATGATTAAATCCTTAAGCACGATCATGTGGCATGGTTTAGGTTCCATTAGCGTGCTTAAGCAAGAGGGATAAAGTCTTAGGGGAAAAAGTCACAAAGTGCTGGAATAATTCAGCGGGTCAGACAGCACCCCTGGAGGACATGGGTAGGTTACATCTTGGGTCAGGACCCTTCTTCAATCTCAAACACTTGGGATTACTTTTTGGAATCCACTGTGGATCGCTTTGGATTGATAAATCTCTGTATTAGCATTCAATAAACAGAGGACTGTGCTGCCCCTAACACTCTGGTGTTCTGAAGCATATTTTAAAAAGGTTTCTGTATAAAATATGAAAGTAAAAGGCCTACGCTCCTGCAGGGATTTTCACGATTGTAAAAAAATCTCTCAATACCTCAAATGCAGCAGCCATCTTCATTTACACAGTATTTAAATACCCGAAGAACCCTTTTGGAAGCATAAGCATAATGTTAAGCACAATGAGTCAAATTGGAGAGGGATAAGATTGGTGAGAGGATCACTGGTTTTGCCCATACAATGAATTTTCAGGAAGTCTGAAGTTAATACGGAGAGGGACAGACTTGGGGAAGATGGTCTAAAAGATGAGGCCTTGATGATTCAAGTCTGCTCCTTGTCTTTGTTCAAAAGTAAAATAATTCTAAAGAGATGGATGTTTTTATTTCACATCCTGCTCTTGTAGAAATTAAGTGTGAAATGCTTCCAGGGTGACTGCAGCTCTGATTCCAGAATATTCCATAATAGCCAAAAGTGAAGACCCAATTGTGTCATAATATCCTCCAGGTATGACAAAGTACTTTACAACAAACAAAGTAACTTCATTTGATACTCGTGTTGTTTGTGGAATAAATGTGTTCTGTGCTTGGTGTGGATAAGTTGGACCTCAAAATAAGATTGTAGTTGATTCTGCTTAAGCATCGCTTTGATCTTTAAAACTCCCGGCCTTGTTTTCAAATCCATTTAGTTTAGTTGACTTTAGTTTAGAGACACAGCATGGAAACGAGCCCTTTGGCCCAACAAGTATGTGCCGACCAATGATCTTTACACTGGTCCTATGTTATCCCACTGCATCCTACGCAATTTACAGAATCCAATTAATCTACAGACTTGTACGTTTTGTTAGATGAGGGAGGAACGCGGAGCACTCGGAGAAAACCCACAGGGAGAACGTGCAAACTCCATGGAGGCAGCACCCGCTGTCAGGATTGAAATTGGGTCTCCGGCGCTGAAAGGCAGCAACTCAACCAGTGCGCCACTGTGCTGCCCCCTTCATAAATGGTCTGATCCATCTCTTCCTCTAGAATCTCCACCTTCAAAAGTAGCTGCTCCCCCACAGTTCTGGACTCCAGCAGGTCCCCAGATTGTATCGCCCCATCATCAGTGGTGATGCCCTCGGCTGCCAGGCCTTGTCTGGAAAACACTTCCACACCCTCGCGCTCCACCACTGTAGATTTTTCCACTTATTTTGTTCCACACAACTTACAACTGTGATCGGGTCCCAACGACGCCTGCCCTGCTTTCTCTTTATGTAACTCAGGTCTTTGTTGCTTTGAAGTAACTTTTGCTACAGTAAATAGAAGTTGCAGTTGCCATTGTCACATACTGGCTGGCTCTCTGATAGCGTCGATTAAAAGACCACTTTGTATCTCTTTTCTTTCTTTCTCTCCCTCTCTCACATTCACACTCCCACTCTCACTCTCTCTTACTCTCTTATAGTTACCCTCTCACTCTCACACTCTTACTCTCACTCTCTCTCTCATTCACTCTCCCACTTTCACTCCCTCTCACTCATGCTCTCACTCTCTCTCACTCTCTCACTCTCTCATTCTCTCACTCTCACTCTTTTTATTCTGTCTCTCACTCATTCTCTCTCACTCGTTCTCACTCTCTCCCACTCTCAACCCCTTTCACTCTCTCCCACTCACACTCTCGCTCTCACTCTATGACTGCCAACGGTAGAGTTAAGCTATGAGGTAAAAGGGATAAGAGAATAAAAGGGATAACTCTGAGAGTTGTGCAGCCTTGAAACTGCCTGAAAGAATGGAGGAGATCGAAGCCATAGATACATTTAAAAATATACTTGCAAGTATAAAATGTTGTGATATGTGTGGCTATGGTCAAACTGCTGGAATGTGAGAATAGTCTAAATGCTCTTAGAAACAATGAACTGCGGAGACTGATTTCTACCAAAAATAGACACAAAGTGCGGGAGTAATTCAGCGGCTCAGGCAGCATCTCTGGAGAAAAAGGATGGCTGACATTTCGGGTTTGAACCCTTCTTCAGTCTGAAGAATGGCCCTGACCAAAATGTCACCCATCCTTTTCCTCCAGAGTTGCTGCCTGACTCGTTGAGTTACTCCAGCACTTAGTGCCTGTCTTTAGCTTCAATAGACCTTGTCAGCATGGCTGCAATGGGTCAAATGGCCTTTTTTCGTGGCATAAATGACTCCAAATATCCCCCCATCCATTAACCAAATGCCGTTAATACAATGCCTGCTTCTAATGGGAAGATATCTGGCTGTGAAGAAGGGTCTCGACCCGAAACGTCACCCATTCCTTCTCTCCTTAGATGCTGCCTGTCCCGCTGAGTTACTCCAGCATTTTGTGTCTATCTTCGATTTAGACCAGCATCTGCAGTTCTTTCCTGCACACTTGAATGCTAAAAGTTGTTCCTGCCTTTCTGCTCGTAGCTATGAAGCATGAGGGGAGCACAACGCTCGCTCCTGGTGTGATAAGTGGAGTAAACGACAGTGCCAAGAGGGATGCAAAGCAAACCACAGCCTATGAACACTGTCTGACTGACCGCAGGCAGGCAGGCCCCAAGTTAAGTGCAGCCTTAAGCTCGGGGATCCTTTAAAAAAGGCCTTGCAGGCAGCTGTTATTTATTGATCCCCATCACAGGGGAAACTGAATGGTTTCCAAAGAGAAGGGCCATTAGTGGCACGGCAGGCGATGCCCACTCACCCTATCTCTGCAGGCTTGTGGAAAGGACAAAAGGCCTGAAGTCCAGGGAGGGCATTGTCCCTTTAAGGTCAAGATCAGTGGTGGTGGAGACATTTTCAAACTCAGATTATTGATGTCAAAGTGAATGCATCTGGTCCACCATTAAAATTTAAAAGGACCTAAAAGGACTTCAGTGCGATGGGCACCGAATAGTTGGCTCTCAGCATCTTATTATATGAACTGTGCTCCCTCCACTGTTCTCATGAAAAATTAAAGAAGTTCCCTCATCTCCCACAGCAAGATAATTCTCCAAAGCTGAGAAATCTCTGACAGACCAAGATATTATTTCTACATGAGTGAATATCAACTTCCTATGCTGTCAGGATCCATACGACCTCAGTCCTATTTAATCAACTCCACACAGGACGAGAGATGTCTTATTATGTTTTGTACCTATCTCAACTTCCAACCCACTATTCCTCGCTTTATTAAGAAATAAAATGACTTCCTCTCTCTCGATTCCTTTCAAATTCCATGTGGCCTTGAAATTATACAGCTCCGTAAGAGACCAATTCAATCTATCAAGCTTGTGGCAGCTTATTAATCGAACTATCAAATTAGTTCTGTACTCAGCTCTTTTGGATTGAAACATCATTGGAACATGGAGCATAGAACAGAACAGCACAAGAACAGGCCCTTCAGCCCACAATGTCCGTCCCTTGTGGAAACAATTAAGGTACATGGATAGGACAGGTTTGGATGGATATGGGCCAAATGTAGGCAGGTGGGAGCAGTGTTAATGGGTCATGTTGGTCGGTGTGGGCAAGTTGGGCCAAAGGGCCTGTTTCCACGCTGCATGACTCTAGGACTTTAAGTCCATGCTAACCATTTACCCTACACTAAATCCATAAACTTTGTGTTCCACCACTCCATCACTTTGTGTTCTTCTTTGTAAACCAGCATCCACAGTTCCTTGTTTCTACTGAGTAAAAGATTGCTCAGTTTCATCTCGTGGATGGACAGCTGCAGTAGATACTCATTTTTGCTTGAGTTTTTGAACCCACTTGAAACCCATTCATCATAGAGTCATAGAGAGTCATAGAGTGATACAGTGTGGAAACAGGCCCTTTGGCCCAACTTGCCCACACCGGCCAACAAAGTCCCAGCTACACTAGTTCCACTTGCCTGCGCTTGGTCCATATCCCTCCAAACCTGTCCTATCCATGTACCTGTCTAACCGTTTCTTAAACGATGGGATAGTCACAGCCTCAACTACCTCCTCTGGCAGCTTGTTCCATACGCCCACCACCCTTTCTGTGAAAGAGTTACCCCTCGGATTCCTATAAAATCTTTTCCCCTTCACCTTGAACCTATGCCCTCTGGTCCTTGATTCCCCTACTCTGGGCAAGAGACTCTGTGCATCTACCCGATCGGTTCCTCTCATGATTTTGTACACCTCTATAAGATCACCCCTCATCCCCCTGTGCTCATGGAATAGAGACCCAGCCTATTCAATTTCTCCCTATAGCTCACACCCTCTAGTCCTGGCAACATCCTCGTAAATATTTTCTGAACCCTTTCAACCCTGACAATATCTTTCCTATAACATGGTGCCCAGAACTGAACACAATATTCTAAATGTGGTCTCTTTTATATCTCAATTTATGTCTATTATTAAACATTTAAAGATCATTTACCTTTAGGGGTTTGATGCTATCTTGAATACAAGATAGAGTTGTTACACAACTGCAACATGTCCTCCCAACTTCTATACTCAATACTCTGAATGATGAAGACCAAAATACCTGTGGAGAAGGGGAAGCAGCCCAATATGATATCTGATCTTGCTCATGCCTATACGGTGCCAAGACCTTTATCGACTGTGACCATCTCATCGTAATCCACATCCCTCCATTCCCTGCATATCCGTATTAGTGGACAGCAGGTTTAATATGTTGCAAAAAAACGCTGAAATATATATGTGGAATTGTTGAGAAGGGGAAGCCATGCAATATGATATCTGATCTTGCTCATGTGGAAAGGATTGTGATTTTGATTTGCTACACCCATCCATCTCGTCTGGGGCAGCATAGAGGTGCCGGTTCAATCCTGACTACGGGTGCTGACTGTATGGAGTTTTTATGTTCTCCCTGTGACTACATGGGTTTCTCCGAGTGCTCTGGTTTATCCCACACTCCAAAAACATACAGGCGTGTAGGTTAATTGGCTTCTGGAAATTGTAAATTGTTCCTAGTGATTAGGATGATGCTAGTGTTTGGGGTGACCGTTAGTCTGCGCGGACTCCGTGGACTGAAGAGCTGTATCTCTAAAGTCCAAAGTTTAAAGTTAAAGTCGGCCTTTTCATGTGACCTTCTAAAAATTCTAAACCAACCTAATTTATTCAAGATAGTATCAAACCCCGAAAGGTAAATGATCTTTAAATGTTTAAAAATAGACATAAATTGCTGGAGTAATTCAGCAGGTCAGGCAGCATCCCTGGAGAACATGGAGAGGTGACGTTTCAGGTCGGGACCCTTTTTCAAATTGATTGTGGGGAAGGGGAAGGGGTAGAAAGGTGGGGGAGAGAAGGGGCAGGACAGAGCATGGCTGGTAATGGATGAACACAGATGAGGGGATTGTCGAATAGTCAGCTGGTTGGACAAAGTCCAGAGATGAAACGTCGGGTATGGGCCAGAGACGATAAATTGTTGTGAATTGTTAAGTTCAGGGATAGAAAAGTTGTGAATTGTGTATCTATTGTAAAGGTAAAAGTGGGGGGGGGGGGGAACAAATCTAATGTCAGCCAGGTTTCAGGGGGTGGAGGGAGGGAGGAGGACGAGATTGTTGTGGGTTAGTTAATTAAAATTGGGAAAAATATCTTTGTCTCCAATGAGGCCGTATATATATGTGTGACTCATAATCTGGAAGAGAAGGCATGACTTGTGCGGTTACTTAAAAAGTCTGTTGCCAGAGAGTGCAGTTTGTTGACTATTTGGGAGGAGCCCTTCATTATTGTTCATTTAGAATTCATCCCCAAAGTAAAATATTTATTGGGCAAACATCAGTGACATGCGGCCTTCAGCACGGGGTCTAAGTCCAGGGGCAGGTGAACATGCACAACCCTGGGAGATACCAAGTTCTCCAGCTCCCCTCTCCCAAACCTAGAGCCCAAGCAGCTGATCCCTGCAAGCAAGAGCTGGTCTAAAGGCCAACTACTGGAATGATAACACGCTCATTATTCCAGTTCTGTCCCGGTGAAGATTCTTAAAATATTAAAGCATTTGCCAATTTGTGGGTTTTTTTCCCCCTCTATTGTGACTTTGTGAAACGATTGGTGGAAAAGGGGCGGAGAGGGGTTGGCGTTGAATGGGCAGCTAGAATTTAGTTGTGGACAGACAAAGTGAACACCTTTATGAATGAAGTGATGGTCATGTTAATATTTTGGGCGGATGAAACAGAATTGGTCAAAGTCAATAACATTTATGTTTTTTACCTGGCAGCTTGCGCAGAACTTGGACTCTTTATGTGTAGGAAGGAACTACAGATACTGGTTTAAATCGAAGATAGACACAAAATGGTGGAGTAACTCAGCGGGGACAGGCAGCATCTCTGGAAAAAGGAATGGGTGATGTTTCAGTCTTCAGTCTGAAGGGTCTCGACCTGAAACGTCTCCTATTCCCTCTCTCCAGAGATACTGCCTGTCCTGCTGAGTTACTCCAGCATTTTGTGTCTAGCTTGGCCTATATACATTGGTAATGTTCATCTCTTTCTCTCTGTCTCTGCCTCTGTCTATGTCTGTAAGTATCTGTCTGTCTGTCTCCATCTCTGTCTGTCATTGTCTGTCTATCCCTGTCTCTGCTTCAGGCCTCGCTTTTGTCTCTGTCTGTATGTATGTGTGTGTGTGTCTGTGTCTGTCTCTGTCCATCGGTGTCTGTTCGTCTGGGTCTGTCTGTCATTGTCTCTGTCTCTGCTTCAGTCTTAGCTCCTGTCTTTGTCTGTCTCTGTCTGTCTCCTTCTCTGTCTGTCCATCTCTGTTTTTCTGTTGCTGTTTCTGTCTCTGTTTGTGACTGTTTCTGTTTCTTTATTTCTATTATGTTTCTATTATGTTTCTATGGCTCTAGAAATCATGGATGCATTGGTGATAATTTTCCAATGTTCTATAAACTCAGGATCGGTTCCTGTGGATTGGAGGGTAGCTAATGTTATCCCACTTTTTAAGAAAGGCATGAGAGAGAAAGGGAATTATAGACCAGTTAGCTTGACATCGGTGGAGGAGAAGATACTGGAGTAAATTATGGAGTGGTGAGTCTGTGGAGTTCTCTGCCTCAGAGGGCGGTGGAGGCAGGTTCTCCGGATGCTTTCAAGAGAGAGTTAGATAGGGCTCTTAAAAATAGCGGTCAGGGGATATGGGGAGAAGGCAGGAATGGCAGGAAAGCAGGGGATATGGGGAGAAGACAGGAACGGGGTACTGATTAGGGATGATCAGCCATGATCACATTGAATGGCGGTGCTGGCTCGAAGGGCCAAATAAGCCTACTCCTGCACCTATTGTCTATTGTCTATTGTCTATATTCCTATTCTCTCATTCGGTCTCTGTAGCTCTCAAGCTTGAATGCTGAGTGAACCATTACTGCCTTAAAAAAAAGCCCAAATGTGAAACTTTTCCTCCACGCCAGTTACAAGAATAAGTAACGTATCAGTAAAATGGTGACATGTCGTGGTACGTACTGTAACATTTGGTTGGAAAACCTTCTGTTGCCTGAATGTATGAGACACACAAACTCTTTGTAATCGTTTATCTTGGTTAAGGAGCTGCTTCTGGTTTCTGTGGCATCCACTGCTTATTAAAGAAGTTTTATGTAAGTGTGGCAGCGCTGGGTGACCTCGCAACATATTGTGTCGCATTTCCTCATGGGGTTAGCTGCATATTTTTCTGTACCATCAAAACTGGTACTGGATGACTTGGGAAACACTAGGAAAGCTAATGGCTCTTTTCAGTCTTACACGTAAAGTGTTTGCGGTCTGCGGGTGCTGTCTGTACAGAGTTTGTACCCACGTGGGTTTTTCGCCAAGATCTTCGGTTTCCTCCCACACTCCACAGACACACAGGAATGTAGGTAAATTGGCTTGGTGAATGTAAACATTGTCCCTAGTGTGTGTAGCATAGTGTTAATATGCGGGGACCGCTGGTCAGCACAGACTAGGTGGGCCGAAGGGCCTGTTTCTGCGCTGTATCACTAAAACTAAGACTGGATGCCAATAAAGTTTGGTAAAAGATGATGGGCAAATGGGTGCACAAACGCGGCAAAACCATGGAGGACTGATGTTAGAAGGAAGACGGTGTGGGCTTTGCCAGATGTTGCACTCAGGGTCAGGAGTCAAGTGTTACGAGTTTAATTGCCATCTGTACTGACAATGTGGCTCAGTTACTGGCTGAGTTACTTGTCTACGGTAACATATCATGTGTGTGCAGACAATGTGTGCCAGGAAGAAACCTCGTACAGGAATAGTTTTTTGCTTCAGTCATTAGCCGCCACCATTAGAGTGGCTGCTTTTGAGTCATGGGTTGGGAGTGCAACATCATTTTCGAGGCCTTAAAGACAAATTGGAACTTCAGCACAGTAGGGAGTGAGTGAGTGCTGCACTGTCAGGGTACTGCACCCCGCTGCACTGCCAAATGCACTGCACTCCAGAGGCACTGCACTCCACTCCAATGCACTACTCTACTCTACTGCCAGAGATACTGCACTCCACTGCCAGAAGTTCTGTACCCCACTGCAATGCACTACTCTACTCTACTCTACTCTACTCCACAGCCAGAGATGCTGCACTGCACTGCACTGCACTGCCAGAAGTTCTGTACCCCACTGCACTCCACTGCACTCTACTCTACTCCATTGGCAGAGATGCTGCACTACACTGCACTGCCAGAAATGGTGAACTGCACTCCACTGCCAGGATTACTGCTCTGCCAGAGTTGCTGCACTCCTCTATGCCAGAGGAGCTGCACAGCACAGCACTGCACTGCCAGAGATGCTGCACTGCACTGCCAGAGATGCTGCACTTCTCTACACTGCCACAGGTACTGCACTGCCAAAGATACCACACTTGCCCAGATACTGCATTGCCAGAAGTACTGCACAAATATACTGCACTACAGAAGTGCTACAGAAGGCACTGCACTCTGCTCTACTGCACAACTGCATTGCCAGTGGTGTTGCGCGGCATTGCCTAACATTTACTGCACGACAGAGCTTCTGCACTCCACTGCACTGGTAGTACTCCACACTCCAGTGTCAGAGGTGCCGCACAACACTGCACTGCTGGAGGGTACACAAAAAGCTGGAGAAACTCAGCGGGTGCAGCAGCATCTAAGGAGCGAAGGAGATAGGCGACGTTTCGGGTCGACCCGAAACGTCGCCTATCTCCTTCGCTCCTTAGATGCTGCTGCACCCGCTGAGTTTCTCCAGCTTTTTGTGTACCCTCGATTCTCCAGCATCTGCAGTTCCTTCTTTAAAACTGCACTGCTGGAGGTGTTCTCTGGCAAAAAAAACCCAATAAACCAATGCTTCCATTTATTCTTTCAAATAAAAGATCCATGCCACAGCTATGAGGAGTTATTGTTGATGTTCTTCTACCCATGTTGATCCCTGACTCAATGTCACCGAGAACAAATGATCACATTATCCTTTGCCAGAGCTTGCCGTGCTGCCCAGCCTCCTACTGTATCAAAGAATAGACACAAAGTGCTGGAGTAACTCTGCGGATCAGGCAGCATCTCAGGAGAAAACAAATCCTTTTCCTCCAGAGGCGATGCTGACACTGAGTTTGTTTCTGTCTTCTGTATAAACCAAAGGCGTTCCATTCTCTCTACTGCATCCACTGACTCCACTTCAGAAATATTTCATTTTGCTAACTGCTCGGGAACCATGAAGGGTACTGTATCTGGGTTATACATAAAATTGGAGCAATTCAGCGGGACAGGCAGCATCACTGGAGGTGGAAGGAAAGGGAGACGTTTCATGCCGAGACCCTTCTTCGGATTAGTTCCTTATTCGTGGGGCAGTACAGTATCACTGCAGGATGTCTGCTGGGGAATCCACAGCTGAAGCCATGTTACCTCCTAAACTCCAAGGAACCTGGAAAATCGGCAAATATTAATCATCTGTCTCCCACAGGAGTTTGGTTCTATCTCTCCATTGTGTGGTGACTGTAGCTATAGAAATAGAACACTGAACAGCCCCGAAGAAGGGTCCCACCAAACGTCACCCATCCTGCTGCCTGTTACCGCTGAGTTACTCTAGCATTTTATGTGTGCATGAAGTACAGCCATCTTCCATTATTGTATTAATGGCATTTGGTTAATGGACGGGGGGGATATTTGGGGTCATTTATGCCCAAAAAAAGACCATTTGACCCATTGCAGCCAAGTGCTGGAGTAACTCAACGAGTCAGGCAGCAACTCTGGAGGAAAAGGATGGGTGACATTTTGGTCAGGGCCATTCTTCAGACAGAAGAAGGGTCCAAACCCGAAATGTCAGCCATCCTTTTTCTCCAGAGATGCTGCCTGAGCCGCTGAATTACTCCAGCACTTTGTGTCTATTTTTGATATAAACCTTAATCTGCAGTTCTTTGTTTCTACATAGAACAGTACAGCACAGGAACAGGCCTTTCCAGGAACAGGCTGAGACTATGTGTACTTTTCTCTGGGTGCTCTGGTTTCCTCCCACATCCTAAAGATGCGGTGGTAGGTTAATCGTTCACTGTGAATTCTCCATCAGTGTAAGTACCAAAGGGTGCATTGATCGGTGGTGACAAATCTCTTGGTGCTCTTAAAATGATGAATACTGAAAAGAAAACCTCACCTTAATAACTCATTCTTAGCTTTCAAATCGTTTGGAGAAACAACAGTTCAGAACCTTCAATAACACCGCAAGCCCTCTAATTCTGATTAATGGGATTTTCTGCTTGCTTTCTGTCATTCTCGAGTCTCTTATTAATGGATATATGTCATCACCTGGGGAGCACAGAAAAAGATGATCCGTCATTCAGGAAGTAAGAAGACATACACTAGGACTTCGGATGACAA
Source organism: Okamejei kenojei (assembly GCA_035221665.1). Classification (NCBI taxonomy): domain Eukaryota; kingdom Metazoa; phylum Chordata; class Chondrichthyes; order Rajiformes; family Rajidae; genus Okamejei; species Okamejei kenojei. Next base: position 35,148,741 of record CM069148.1, read on the forward strand.
CAATTGCAAGCCCAAACCTACGTCTTCAAATAGAACTTACACGTACAACCTTGGAGCAAAAAAGATAAATAATGTTATTCCAATTACTAACTACATCCAGTGAGACAAAGAGCCACCCAGTGTGGAAACAGGCCCTTTGGCCCAACTTCCCCACACTGACCAACATGGCAGGACTAGTATATGAAGAAAGACTGGATAGACTCGGCTCGTACTCGCTGGAATTTAGGAGATTGAGGGGGGATCTTATAGAGACTTACAAAATTCTTAAGAGGTTGGACAGGCTAGATGCAGAGAGATTGTTCCCGATGTTGGGGAACTCCAGAACAAGGGGTCACAGTTTAAGGATAAGGGGGAAGTCTTTTAGGACTGTGATGAGAAAATCATTTTTCACACAGAGATTGGTGAATCTGTGGAATTCTCTGCCACAGAAGGTAGTTGAGGCCAGTTCATTGGCTATATTTAAGAAGGAGTTAGATGTGGCCCTTGTGGCTAAAGGGATCAGGGGGTATGGAGAGAAGGCAGGTACAGGATACTGAGTTGGATGATCAGCCATGATCATATTGAATGGCGGTGCAGGCTCGAAGGGCCGAATGGCCTGCTCCTGCACCTATTATATAACATGAGCTACTGTTATGGTCCAGGAAGGCTCCCCACCTGAAATATTGCTTATCCATGTTTAGTTTAGTTTAGAGATACAACATGGAAACAGGCCATTCGACCCACCGAGTGCAGGCTGGCCATCAATCACCGGTTCACACTAGTGCAATGTTATGCCATTTTCCCACTCCCTTCACACTGGGGGCAATTTACAAATTAACTTCTTTGCATATCTTGCATTTATTTGTTCTATATCTCTCTGCATCACAGTCTATATCTCTCATTTCCTTTCGCATGACTCAGAGTCATGGGAAATTTCACCTATTCCTTTTCTGCAGAGATGCTGTCTGACCCGCTGAGTTACTCCAGCTTTTTGTGTCAACCTGCAAACCCGCTTGTCTTTGGGATGTGAGAGGAAACTGGGGCACCCAAAGGAGACCCACGCGGTCACACTGGGAGAAAGTGCAAGCTCCGCGCAGACAGCACCCGAGGTCAAGATTGAACCCGGGTCTCTGGCGCTGAAAGGCAGCGACTGCCAGCTCCGCTACTGTGCCTGACCTGCAGAGTTACTCCAGTACTTTGTGTTTTTTTTTGTAAACTAGCAATCCTTGTGTCTGCATGGAACAAATGTCTACAAGGAAAGTTAAGCTGTTCTGTCTTTTTTGTATATCTTGTAGCTGGGGAATCATTTCTAAGAAAGTTGTTTCTGTGTATCTAATTTGTTCCATTGACTTTATGTACTTTAGTACTCCGTGCAGTTTCTAAGTAAATATACACTCCACTATCTCAAAGAACTTTTAATTACTGGAACTGCAGCGTAATTATCATGTGATACCACATGATCCTGATTAATAGTTCATGTTAAAATACCTTTGACAATGGGTGCTCAGGTTTCCTCTCACATTCCAAAGACATGCGGGTTCATTGGCCTCATTCAATGTAAATTGCCTATTGTGTGCAGGGAGATGATGTGAAAGTGGGATAGCATAGAACTAGTGTGAATGGGTGATCGATGGCCGGTGTGGGCTCGATGGACCGAAGGGGCTGTTTCCATACTCTATCTTTCAATTCAATTCAATTCAATTCAATTCAAAATAGCACTTGACAAAAGCAAAACGATATAAATGGAACAAGTCCATAATAAAAGGTTGTAGGTTCATTCCCATCTGTAAATTGTAAATGTATACATTAGACTTTTGAGATACAGCGTGGAAACAGGCCCTTTGGCCCACTGACTTCCCGCCAACCAGCGATCACCCCGTACACTAGCACTATCCTACACACTAGGGACAATTTACAATTTACAGAAGCCAATTAACCTACAAACCTGTACGTCGTTGGAACGTGGGAGAAAATAGGAGCACCCGGAGAAAGCCCACGCAGTCACAGGGAGACACTACAAACTCCTTTGACAGCACCCGTAGCCAGGATCGAACCCGGGTCTCTGGTGCAGTAAGCAGCAACTCTACCACTCTGCCAATGTGCTGCCTTAATTGTCCCTGGTGAGTAGGATGGTGCTGGTGTACGAGGTGATCGATGGTTGGTGTGGACTCGGTGGGCTGAAGGGCCTGTTTCCACACTAACTCTAAAGGCTGGAGGCTAAAATTCTAAATACGCTCGGCAATCAGGTGACCTTAATGGAGAGGGGAACAGAGTTGCTGTTTCAGAGTGTTGACTTTTTATTCTAATCAATCATTACCCTGAAAGGTAAACTCGGCTCCCCGTGCCAAAGTGTTGGGAATGTTCCATTTTAAAAGCACCTGACAAACGTCCTGTCTCTCCATAAGAACCAGCATAAGCAGGTCATTTGTAGATGATGTGCTTTTTATACACCATGCATTTACACTTCCCACATGTGTGGTCGTCAACTTACACCTACAGCAAGCAATACAAGAAGCACAGACCTATTGCATGTTGATAGTGTTTTTGGGGTTGGGTGGGTGGAAGAGGGTAGACTTTGGTCAGTTAAGAATCTTCCAGCTTTCTTTTCCCACTCCACCCCCACAATCAATCTGAAGATGGCCTCTGACACGAAACATCACCTATCATGTTCTTCAGAGATGCTGCCTGACCCGCTGAGTTACTCCAGCACTTTGTGTCTGTTTTTTGAAAACCAGTATCTGCAGTTTAGTTTAGTTTAGAGATACAGCTTGGAAACACCGCAATTAACATTTAAAAGCCTTTTTATGGAAGGAGAATGAATCTTATACTGTGTTTAGTTTAGATTTTCAGCATGGAAACAGATCTTTCAGCCCACCAGGTCCTGGTCGATCAATGATCACCCGTTTACATTAGTTCTCTCCGACACACTAAGGACAATTTAGAATATTCAGAAGCCAATTAACCTGCAACCCTGTAAGTCTTTGGAGTGTGGGAGGAAACCGGATCACCCGGGGAAAACTCACGCAGTCACAGGGAACATGTGCAAGCTCCGTGCAGTCAGGATTGAACCCGGGTAGTAAGGCAGCAACGCTAGCCCTGCACCACCGTGCCACCCCCTGTACAATGGTTCAACAGTTTTCCATGCTTTTTCTTCTTGGAATAGATCAAAAGTCTTTCATTGTTTTTGGGTTATAGTATTAAAGACAATGGCACCCTTTCAAGGAAGTTTCAAGTGGAATGGATGAGGGACTCTCTGTGGGTAAGGCGGTAAATGGAGAGAGAGAAGCAGGCAACTTTTTAGTTTAATCACCATGCATCTAAACAGTGAGATCTGATGAATTCTCATTGATCAGAAAGGCTTAGCTCCATTTCCCCCTCCATGCTGCATTTTCTATAATTGCAGGTTTCCTATACCAGCAGTGTGCCACTTTAGAACCTATTATTAGCCCAGCTAAAGATTTTAACGTGTAGATGGGACATGTTGTTCGGTGTGGGCAAGTTGGGCCAGAGGGCCTGTTTGCACGCTCTATAACTCTTTGACTGTGTGATTCTATGACTCTTATGACTATGATTCACTAGTTTCTAAAGTTCCATTGATTAACGTAAGGGTTAAATATGGGGGGGGGGGGGGGGGGAGTGGGGGAGGGGGAGAGAATTGTATTTGTTTCAATTAAATGCTATTGTTCGGGGTTGTACAGAATGTGCCTTTACATTGTATAACATTCCTGAGGATTCCTATTCCAACCTTTCATGCATGTTATGCTCACATAGAACAGAACCATGGCAATTAATTGAAGCTCTTTATCATTGCTGTGTCGTTGCTGGGAAATCTATACCCTTGTTATAAATGGTTTTGCATTGTGTGTGGTTTGGGCACAGAGTCTAATATAATGGCCAAGGTTGCCGGCAGCAGAAATCCTGTCAGCACTGGAATAGTTGATAATATATTTTCTTGTATTTAAAAAATAGAATAGCTACTTGCACTAGTTGTTGAAGTCATTTAGACTTCAGTTAATTCATGTTTAAATAATCATTAGTGCTGCTTTATACAAGCCTACTAAACTTTGCATTTTTATGGTGCTCATGTGATACTTGTTTAAGTGTGTTTGCGATTCTCCTATTTTTAAACTGCTTGAGGAACCCTATTGTAAATCTTTATTTTCATTTTCCAAATGTAAGATAAACGTGCTGAAATAAAATGGGGTGGCACAGCGGTAGAGCTGCTGCCTTAAAGCAACAGAGACCCAGGTTCGATCCTGACTGCGAGTGCTGTCTGTATGGAGTTTGTACGTTCTCCTCATGACCGTGCTGTTTTTTTCCCGCACTCCAAAGACGTATAGGTTTGTAGGTTAAATGGCTTTGGTAAAATTGTCCCTGGAAAGGATAGTACTAGTGTACGGGGTGATCACTGGTTGGCATGGGCTCCGTGGGCCAAAGTGCTTGTTTCCACACTGTATCTCTAAAGTCTAGTCTCAATTATGGGAAAGGTGTCTGTCGATCGTACAATGCGATTAACACTTCAAAGTCTTTATATGAAAGGAGAATGAGTTCCTTGTTGTCTTGATGCCAAAAAACTGTTGGCAGCCCAAACACAAGGAGATAGCGAGAATAGAGGTGGGAGGTAGCGTCATATAGTCATACAGCACGAGAATGGGCCCTTCGGCCCAGCCTGTCCCTGCCGACCAAAATGCCCCATCTACGGTACTCCCAGCGGCCCACGTTTGGCACATATCCATCAAAATAATTTCTATCCGCATTCCCGTCCAATGTCTTTTAAATGTTGTTGTGGAATTGTTCAAACATTATTCCCAGTTGTTTTTTGTTGCATTTTGGAGAAGCACCCTGCAGAAAATGTTTCCAAGCTCAGAACATGTTCTTGGTATATTTGTGTCTCATTCACTCGCTGCTTTTCTCGAGGGTGGCTGGTTATAGAAACAAACAAAGTACTTCTAAACTAAAGAACTTGGAGAGTTTGTTTCTTGGCTTTGTCGCTATCACCTCAAATAAAGGGTTACTCCCGCACTCCAAAGATGAACAGGTTTGTAGGGTAATTGGCTTTGGTAAAATTGCCAATTGTCCCTAGTGTGTAATACAGAGCTAGTGGTCGCTGGTCTGTGCAGGCTTGGTGGGCCGAAGGACTTGTCTTCATGCTGTATCTCTAAAGTCTATAGTCTAAAGAAACCTCCGCAGTCACAGGGAGTACATGCAAACTCCACACAGGCAACATTTAAGGTCATGATTAAACCCGGGTACCTAGCGCAGTGAGGCAGCAGCTCTACCTGCTACGTCACTGAACTAGACGATAGTTCCCACAACCCCAGAGGTGTTGAAGAAGGCTTATGCACAGTTGCCTCTATAGGTCAGGGCATAGAATATAAAAGGTGGGAGGTTAGCTTGCAACTGTACAAAAACAGGTTAGATCATACTTGGAGTCTTGTGTGCAGTTCTGCTCTCTCCAATATGGGAAGGAGATGGTCGTGGAGTGCAGAGGAGATTCACCGGGATGTTGCCTGGATTGGAGGACTATAGTTATGGGGAAAGATTGCCTAAGCTGGGTTTGCTTTCCCTGTAAGTGAAGGAGGCTGAGGGATGACCTGATGAAGATGTATAAGATTATGAGGCATAGATAGGATAAATGGAACTTTTCCCTGTGGAAAGGTTATCAAAAATAAGAGGGCATAGGTTTAAGATGAAAGTAGGGAGTAAGACGACTAATGGGCCTGTAAACCCAACTTTTAAGGAAGGCCAGACAATTTTTACTGTGCAGTTCGGTGGACTGCTTGGTTCTGTGCTGGATTAACTACCTATAACTACTTACATGGCGACCCCACTACAACTGCACCTGCGACTACAGGATTATCGATTATCTCCATGGCGACCAATTTTTGGGCGCAGAAAATTTTTCAACATGTTGAAAGATTTGCGGTGACCATGCTGAGGCCGCGACTAGTTCCCAGAATGCGTGACCATGAAGGAGACTCACCAATGACCACCAGCGAACATGTGGCGACCGTGTGGTGATCATGTGGTGAGCGCAGAGTCTCCTGCACTCGCCTAAACAGTCGCCTGTGGGACAGGCACATCAAGGAGGTGTGGTCAGATACAACCATATGCTTAAAAGATAAGCACTTCAATAGACAGGATGTAGAAGGATGTGGCCCATGGGATTAGTGTTGTATAGATATATATCCCAATATGATTAATGTATCCTCCCTTAGTCAGGGAGATGGGAACCATACACAAACTGCAGTTTTATCTGGGCGTAGCGTATAGAGGTAAGATGCCTTTATGATTGTGTCCTATTATTATTGCAATAAAGGTCAGCATATCGTCTGCCTTCCTAATTGCTTGCTGTGCCTTCATGCAAACTTATGTGATTCATGTATAAGGATACCCAAGTTCCTCTGAACAAGTGCATATTTCGATCTCTTGAGTATTTAAAAAAATATATGTTTCTGTCTTCTTCTGTCAAATATTTTCCATCGATTATGTCCTCACACGATCAAGTATTTGTTTTTATCTCCTTGAAGCCTCTTTGCATCGTCTTCACAACTCAGTGAGAATTTCAGCAAACTTGGATATATTACACTTGGTCCTGTCACCCAAGTCATGGATATAGATTGTGAACAGCTGGGTCCCAGAACTAATCACTCTGCCACCCCACTAGTCACAACCACCCAACCTGAACAAGACCCAATGATTTCCACCTTCTGCTTTCTGTCTCTTAAAACGTATCTATAATCCATGCCAATCCCAAGAACTCTAATTTTGTTCAGTAACTTTCTTGCAGGTAATTTTATTGAAGGTCTTCAGAAAAACCAAATGCACTGTGAGAACTGGTCTCAGCTTATATTTGCTGTTAGTTACAACCTCAGGATGATTCCAATTGATTTATCAAACACTATCTCCCTTTCACTAGAATCGTGTTGACTTTGCCTCTTCCTACTCTTTTGATGAATTGAAAGATAAAGCATGGAACAGGCCCACCAAGTCCGTGCTGTCCATCGATCACTTGTTCACACTAGTTCTATGTTATCCCACTTTCACATCCACTCCCTATATACTGAGGGAATCCCAAGCAGTCACAGGGAGAACGTGCAAACCTCACATAGACAGTACCCAAAGTGAAGATGGAACCTGGATCTCTGGGGCTGTGCGACAGCACGGCTACCAGCAGCACCCCTATGTAGAGCTTAATACATTCAAGCATTTCTTACTATTTATGCCAGGCTAACTGTTCTATACTTCTCTCCCTTCCTTCTTAAGTAATGGGGTTACACTGGTTATCTGGCAGTCCAGGGGACCTGACCTGGAATCTATGGAACAGTGGAGCATGAGGAACAGTGCTTCACAGTCCCAAGACTTTCTGATGCATAGTATTGATATGGCACAATATTTCCATTCAATTTTATTCGTTGCAGTGGATGAGTTTTCATCCATGGCAGCAACCATGTACTTTGCTTCTGCAGCTGAATTGCATTGGCTAAAGTCCGAGTCCCAAGACTGAAGGGTGATGAATGAAGATGAATCTTTCAAGACAGGAGAGGCTTGGATTAGTTCGTCAGGTTGGAAACATATCTTTTACGGATGTGTGGGTCTGCGATGTGCAACCACACTTGGAATCAAACCGTCTTGTTACAGTATACAGTATAGTGTAAAACGTTATGAGAGGAATAGACTGGGTAAACACACCGAGTCTCTTGCCCAGAGTTGGGTAATCGAAAACTAGGGGACATAGGTATAAGGTGAGGTGGGGAAAATGTAATTGTAACCTGAGGGGTAACGTTTGCACAAAGGGTGGTGGGTGTATAGAACAAATTGCCGGAGGAGGTAGATGAGGCAGGTAATATCGCAACGTTTAAGAAACATTTGGACAGGTACATGGATACGACGGGTTTAAACGGCCAAAGCAGGCAGGTGGGACAAATGTGGGTGGGATATGTTGGTCAGCGTGGGCAAGTTGGGCTGAAGGATTTCCACGCTGTATGACTCTCTGGGTTCAGTAGCAAGATATGTTCTGAAATGGGTTGAATTTTCTCTACATGGCCTCTAGATCAGTTCTATTTTCCCTGTTGCCAGCTGGCTCATAGGGACATGCCAGATGTACTTGGTCTTATAAGCCAATTCTTTTATATAAATTTTACCATGAGAATAATTCATCTTGTGCCTTTTAATTGCTGGATAACCTACATAAATACTTATACATAAGTATAAATCCTGCAGGCTTCAAAACACTAATGGCAGTTGGATTATTGCAGAAAGATACCTTGGCCTGTGAATTTCTCCTCATTTTGTTATAGATAGTAAAACATTTTTTAATGCCCTGTTCAGATTTATGCTTGGGTGAAATTTATGGGGTTGGGTGGATTAGCAGTCTTGGTAGATACTGGGGATGAAACTGGAGAAAGATATCACAGAGGTGCCACTGAGAGTTGGAGTCACAGTGTGAATAAAGTCTCTATCAGCCTGCATCTCCCTCCATCTCTCCCCTCGCTACCTCCCCTCCTATCCCTCTATCCCCCCCACCTCTCCCACTCCTCACCTCCCCCTATCTCCCCGCTATCCCTCCTCACCCCCTCCACTGCCCTTCTCTCCCTTTATTCCCCACTCCCTACCTCCCCCACTCCCCCCTCCTCTACTTCCCCCTCTTTCCTCAATTCCCCCTCCTCCCCCACCCTCCCACTAACCTCCCTCTTCTTTTCCCTCACCTCCTACCCTCCCCAATCAATCACCCAATCCCTCCCTCACCTCTCATTTTCCCTACCCTCAGTCACTCACTCCCCCCTCCCTCCATAACGCCTCTCCCTAACCTACTCCCCTCCTCTCCATCTTTCCCCTCTCCTCCCCACTCTCCCTCCCCAGAATCTCAAGGTTGCTGCTCCACTCCCTTCTTGTGTGCCCCGGAGGAGCGTCAGCCATCGGCGCCCTTAGTGCCAAGCCTCGGATCGGCCCGGAAGCACCGGCTGCTAGGGCCATGGCGGGGGGAGAGCTCGGAGAAAAGCCGGGATAAGAGCCAATGGGGAGAGTGGGTTATCATGGGGGAGAGGAGCAGGAGACAGTGAGGGGAAGGGGCTGGAGCTGCGGGGCATAGCGATGGCGGTGCGTTTGGGACACACAGCGGGCGCTGGATGCTCTCCTACACCGGGATCAGACTCTCCGCTTTCCGTTTGGCGACATCTCTGACTCCAGGCCGAGTCGCTTCCGGTCCCTCCGAAAATGATGTCCGGTTGGAGACCTCCGCCGGCCACTTACAGCGTCCCTCAGCTCCAGTAAAGACTCGATGGCGCAGGAAGGGGCAGACCGTTCCGCGGAATGACAGGGTAAGAGACCAATCCGTGCGGCGTTGACTGGCAGGAGAGGAGATCGATCTGCGCACGCGCGGTTTTTACGATTTTGAAACCTCGCTAACTCTTACAATATACTTCCGATCGGGATGAAACTTGTTGCACTCGCATCGCAGGAGATCAGTGAGTGAGCTGATGGAAATTCGTAGCGCTATCGCGTACTGGTTTTGCGCAAATAGAAAGACCACGCAAACCGGAAGAGCACAAGATCAGCGTTTTAGTTATGTAAAGATAGAAAATAGATAGATAGATAGATTCTTGATTAGTACAGCTGCCAGGGGATATGGGGAGAAGGCAGGAGAATGGGGTTCGGAGGGAGAGATAGATCAGCCATGATTGAATGGTGGAGTAGACTTGGTGGGCCAAATGGCCTAATTCTGCTCCTATCACATATGACCTTATGACCTAATCTCATATTCATGTCAGTGAGAGATTTATATATTTTTTTCTTTACGATACTACTTGTTTATAGCTTTATTATTCGAAGATGATTAAATAAATATTTTTTCATGATACGGGTAGCAGTATGAATCTGAAATAGTGCGCTGCAAAACGCTAACAAATTCCCGGTAAATTGGGAATGTGAGAACTTAAATTAGCAGTGTTCTTTTTGTGTGAGGCAAGGAGAATTGAGCAAGGGAGGATTTTAATAGAGTTAAGATTCAGGAGAACAAAAAAGTGCCCAGAGATGCTGCCAAAAAAGGCAGCATCTCTGGAGAACACGGATAGGTGACCTTTCGGGTCGAGACCCTTCTTCAGACTGATTTGGACTAAGGTTTAGGTGGAACTGGTTAAGGTTTTTTTCCTGGTTCCTTATTCCTTCTTTGACAGCTTCTTACACAGAAAAGCTTCCCTTGTATAGAATGTGGAAGCAAGGAACTGCGGATGCTGGTTTATACCAAAAATAGATACAAATTGCTGGAGTAACTCAGCGGGTGAGGCAGCAACTCTGGAGAAAAACGATAGGAACCATTCTTCAGACTGAACGCTGGGGGTGGGTGAAAAGCTGGAGGCAAGAAAAGACCAGGACCAATCAAGGCCCGGCTCACAAATGACCTTGGGCAGTGTGGTGTCTAGTCAACCCATTGTTGGCTATGGAAGGTGTGATCTCAAAAGGAAACAATGAGGAGAACAGTGGCACCGGTAAAAGGACTAGGGTGGAGGAATGGGGCAAAGGGGAAAGGGAGGGGAATGGAAGTAAAAGTTGGTTGAAATGAGAGAATTCAATGTTCATATGCTGGGTTATAATGTCGTTTGTCACCAGCGTAATTCCACAGTGTTTTAGAAATAAAACTTCTGGTCGTTCTTGCTCGGTACCTCTTTACTGTACTGCTGGAACAAAAGGAGACTAATTAACTGAATATTCGGAGAGCCTTCAGACTACTACTGAGTGGGCTGTTGCTTAGTGATGCTCGGCACGAGAGAAGCCTCACTGAATGATGCAAACACGAGTACTGATTGTTTTGTTTTTATGCCCTTCACAGAGGCACACACGTCGGGAGCAGAAAGTGGACGATGTCCAGAAGGAAAGAGGCATCAAACAGCGGGCGGTTTGATGGAGAAATGGATCTCAATGCTGCCCGGGACCTCAGAGCAGATCCCTATGAACACAACAGCCTCCAAGAGACTCTGGAAAAAGCTCGTGAAATCTTCCAGCTTTGCGACAAAGAAGAGAAAGGCTTCATCACCAAGAGGGATATGCAGGTAGTGTAAAAGTAGTGTTCTTTCATTGGACGTGCTTTCCTTTGAAGAAACCGATCTTGAGATCAGGAGCATTTAACTACTGTTGATTAGGGCGGTGAAGTGAGTGTGAATGTTTCCGGCTGCAAGTTGGTCATGTTGATTCAGGTGTTCACAGAGTCAAGATATTATTGTTCCCCAACCGTTCAATCCTTCAAAGATTTAGAGTCATAGTGTCATACAGTGTGGAAATGGATCCCTTCAGTCCACGTCGACCAACTGGTCCCATCTACATTAGTCCCACCTGCCTGCATTTGGGCCATGTCCTTCTAAACCTGTCCTATCCACGCATCTGTCTAAATGTTTACTAAATGTTAGGATAGTTTCTGCATCAACTGTCTCCTCTGGCAGCTCGTTCCATACACCTACCACCCTTTGCGTGAATAGGTTACCCCCTCATGCTCCAGGCTCCTATGAAATGTTTCCCCCAACAGAAAGATTCTCAGGAAGCAGGGTCTAATGGTGAACTCCACATCCTGAATGGAAAGGTTGGGGAACAATAAAGAGAATATGACACTGAAAATGTTCTGTGTATTGTGTTCCCGGTGTCTGCCTGATGTTGGTCGGATCACCCACTGTAGTAGCTTGAGCACTGAGTCAATGCTGACACTGAGAGTTTGGCACAGACAGTGGGGATACACTTGCAGAGATGCATGGTTGAACAGTGACTGTAGAACAGTGCAGCATAGGAACAGACCTTCAGCCCGCAATGTCTGTGACGCCGTGATGTCTCTCTGGCTCTAGTAGCAAGATATGTTCTGAAAATTGCTCTACATGGCCTCTAGATCAGTTCCATTCTCCATATTGCCAGCTGGGTGACAGGGACACGACTGACTGTACTTGGTCTTATAAAGCAAATTATTTTATATGATTATAACATGAGAATAATTCACCTTAGTTCCTTTTAATTGCTAGATAATAGACAATAGACAATAGGTGCAGGCGTAGGCCATTTGGCCCTTCTAGCCAGCACCGCCATTCAATGTGATCATGGCTGACCATCCCCAATCAGTACCCCGTTCCTGCCTTCTCCCCATATCCCCGACTCCTCTATTTTTAAGAGCCCTATCTTGCTCTCTCTTGAAAGAATCTAGAGAACCGGCCTCCACTGCCCTCAGAGAATTCTATAGACTCACCACTCTGTGCGAAAAAGTGTTTCCTCGTCTCCGTTATAAATGGCTTACTCCTTATTCTTAAACTGTGGCCCCTGGTTCTGGACTCCCCCAACATTGGGAACATGTTTCCTGCCTCTAGCGTGTCCAAACCCTTAATAATCTTATATGTTTCAATGAGATATCCTCTCATCCTTCTAAACTCCAGAGTGTACAAGCCCAGCTGCTCCATTCTCTCAGCATATGAGAGTCCAGCCATCCCGGGAATTAACCTTGTAAACCTCTGCTGCACTCCCTCAATAGCAAGAATGTCCTTCCTCAAATTAGGGGACCAAAACTGCATACAATACTCCAGGTGTGGTCTCACTAGGGCTCTGTACAACTGCAGAAGGACCTCTTTGCTCCTATATTCGATTCCTCTTGTTATGAAGGCCAACATGCCATTCACTTTCTTCACTGCCTGCTGTACCTGCACGCTTACTTTCATAGACTGATGTACAAGTTGCGTAGGTTTATAGATTCATTGGTCTCTGTAAGTTGTCACTTGTGTGTAGGATAGAACTAATGTATGGGTGATCGCGTGGATTTGGTGGGCTGAAGGGCCAGTTTTCATGCTGTACCTCTAAACTAAACTAAATCTCCTTTAAACTTTTCCTCTCTCACCTTAAAGCTTCGTCCACAAGTGTGACACGATCTTATATTGGGGCATAAGATCATGAGGGTAATAGATTGGGTAGACGCACACAGTCTCTTGCCCAGAGAAAGGGAATCAAGAGCCAGAGGACACAGGTTTAAGGTGAAAGGGAAAAGATAGGAAAATGAGGGGCAGCTTTTTCTCATAGAGGGTGGTAGGTATGTGGAACTAACCAGAAGGGGCAGTTGAGGCAGGTACTATAACAACATTTAAAAGACATCTGGCAGGCCATGGATAGGAAATGTTTAGAGTGATATGGGCTAAATGTGGGCAGGTGGGACCATTGTACATGGGGCATCTTGGTCGGCATGGGTTAGATGGGCCGAAAGGCCTCTTTTGCTGCATGACTATAAGTCTTTGACATTTGCATCCTGGGAAAAAGGTTCCGTCCACACTATTTATGCCTCTCATAACTAAACTGACGCTTCCTGGTTATAATATATCGTGTAGAGAGCATACTTTTCTTCATCAAAAAAAGAGCTTTGCTGACTTGTTTTCTAACCAAGAAAGTTACCACTGTAATGTAATGGATTGTAAGGTCTGATTAAAATTAAAAATGTGCTTAGAAGTGGTTGAATTACCTCTAAACATGTGCTATGGTCAGAACTACAGCAGTTGCCCACATTGATTACCCAAGGGAGTATTTTATGTTGCCCATTGCTTATCTGATCCTTTCTTAGTGATGTTCAGCATCAGGGACTGGATGTAATGACCCCAGGCAGCCACTTAGGGCAGCATTGAGGGAGTTTTGGATAGTTGGGGCTGCTATCTTTCAGACAAAGTGTTTAGGAGAAGAAGGTACTTCTTCCTGAAGAGAAGGGAAGTCACATGGACCACAATTCCCGCCATTGACTTCAGCTGACATAATCAAAAACTCATCCCATCCCAGTTATTCCTCCTTCTCCTTGCTCCCATCCAGCAGAAGTTACAAAAGCATGAAAGTGCACACCACCAGACTTAGGAACAGCTCCTTCCTCTCTGGTATCAAGCTTCTGAACAGGTCCTTCCGTAAGCTAGAGGACTGCTAGACTGCAGCTCTACCCCATTTTGGACGTTGGACTTTGAGTATGGGATGGTGCACTACAATGCTAAGAATTATAGTCTACACGCGGGCTATCTCCCCCTTTGTTCTCTTTATTGTACTTGAGTCTGACTTTATTATATCGATGTATAATAATAAACCTAAACCAAAAAATCTCTGCAGGCCCTATTCAATGCCACAAAATCATTGATCTCATAGGTTGTGTATTGGTCTGAATTGACTGGTGGAGAAGCAACTTGGCGTTTACCAATGCTCCATAGATATGCAAGGTCATTATTTTACAATATAGCCATAATTTTCAACAGCTGTTGATAAGACACCCAATTAGATCATAAATGTCCTTTAAGCGAAGAATGAAAGCACTTCAGAAGGTTAAAATCCTCCAGCTTCCTTACGGTTAATGAAGGTTATATTTTACTGCTTTCTTATCCTGAACTACAAACAAGGTTATCTTAACTGCCTGGAAAGATGAAATGCATTGCATTACCTTGAATATTAAACTCCATTGTAAGCAGATTCAAAGATCTTGTATAGAAAATAAAAACTGATGTGTTGAGAGAAGCTAAAACTGTTAAAGATGTTTTTGCAATAAAATACTGGTAAAATTATGATAATATGATGGGGTAAAATGTAATTGTTTTTTAAATGCCCAGTGCTTCTTGACAGCATTACAACTCTGATATATATTTTTTTTTACTCCTGTTTGCCGCTACCGATGGCTTTGCATTCAGAGTGGGGGAACAAGACAGGAGAAATCAGCCAGCATTTGAACTTCTGATGACTACCTATTGATAGCAGTGGGAAAATGAGGTGTTGTGTTAGATATGGTCAGGTTGGATTGAAGCCAGCAGTGCAGCAGGAGAGGGGGAAAGCACTTGACTAATGATGAGTTTGGCTTGCGACAGTAGGGGATTAGTAGTATTCACGAACAAAGAAATCTCGAGCAGCAGCACAGTAGTGCAGCGGGTAGAGCTGCTGCCTCACAGCACGAGAGACCCAGGTTCGATCCTGGCCTTGGCTGCTGCCTACATGGTGTTTGCATGTTCTCCCTGTGACCACATGACTTTCCTCCCAGTGCTTCTGTTTCCTCCCACATCCCAAAGACATGCGGGTTTGTATGTTAATTGGCCACTGTAAATTGCCCTTAATGTGTGGGGAGTGGATGAGAAAGTGGGATAACAGAACTAGTGTAACAGGTTGATTTGTGTCAGCATGGACTTGATGAGTGGAAGGGCCTGTTTCCATGCTGTATCACTAAACCAGAACCAATCGGAGGTAAAGAGGAGAAGAAAGGATGGGGCAAAGGAGTCAAAATATGCATATAAATGGGAATGGTTGAAATACGGATTACATGGGACTGATTAGCAGAGACATATTAGGAGAGAGGGTAGTGGGTACTTGGAATGACCTACCAAAGGAGGTAGTTGAGGCAGGTTCCATAATAGCATTTAAAAGACACCTGGACAGGTACATGGATTTGAGAGATTTAGAGGGATACCGGCTAAGCACAAGCAAATGGGACTACCTTAGATGAGGCATCTTGGTCGGCATGGGCAAGTTGGGATGAAAGATCTATTTCCATGCTGCATGACTCTCTAACTGACATATCTTGGGTGTAAATGGAGCGTGGAATGAATAAAGGGTCTGTGATGGGTTAAAGGGATTTGCTTGGTCAACGAGATTCCAGAGTTGGAGATAATTGTCCTCAAGGGACAGATGCATAACATGTGACATTACCTTTATTTCTCTATTTCCGATCCTGTCATGAAGGCATTGCCCATTGCAGGTTGTTATTAAGCATTTGGCGATTACTCATTATGTGTGAGACTGAAGATGGCACAATGGTGCAGCTGGTAGAGGGGCTATCACGCAGTGCCGGTGACCTGGGTTCCATCCTGACATTGGGTTGCTGTCTGTGTGGGGTTTGCACGTTCTACCTGTGACCGCTTGGGTTTCCTCTGGGTGCTCTGGATCTCAAAGACATACGGGTTTGTAGGCTATTTGAAACATAGAAACATAGAAATTAGGTGCAGGAGTAGGCCATTCGGCCCTTCGAGCCTGCACCGCCATTCAATATGATCATGGCTGATCATCCAACTCAGTATCCTGTACCTGCCTTCTTCCATACCCTCCAATCCCCTTAGCCACAAGGGCCACATCTAACTCCCTCTTAAATATAGCCAATGAACTGGCCTCCACTACCCTCTGTGGCAGAGAGTTCCAGAGACCAACCACTCTCTTTGTGAAAAAGGTCCTTCTCATCTCGGTCCTAAAGGATTTCCCCCTTATCCTTAAGCTGTGACCCCTTGTCTTGGACCTCCCCAACATCGGGAACAATCTTCCTGCATCTAGCCTGTCCAACCCCTTGGCCTCCCATATCTCACAGACGTGCAGGTGTGTAGATTAATTGGTGTGTGTAAATTGCCCCAAGTGCAGGGAGTGGATGAGCAAGTGGGATAGCTTAAAACCTATGTTAATGCGTGCTCGATGTTTGGGAAAGACTCGGTGGTTTCCATGCTGTGTCTTTCCATCAATCGAGATCTGTCCTCCCTCATATAACATGCTTTTTACAGTAAGTTTATCTCCTTCCCAAGTTGTCTCATCTATGGATACTGAAGCCAATGATAAGCTCCACAACTATATGTCCATCCACCAGTGGCAGGGATGCCTCTGAAGAAGGGTCCCGACCCTATCCAACGTCGCTTATCCATGTTCTCCACAGATGCTGCCTGGTCCACTGAGTTACTCCAGCACTTTGTGTAACCAGCCTCTGCAGTTCCTTGTTTCTCCATATTACTGCTCCACTGCAAAATCTCCTCAAGGTATGCCTACTTTGAAGACGTTTTCCTCCACTCTCTGATGTGAGTTCTTTGAGACCCTCTCTCACTGGCCCATCCTCTGTGGAGTCTGTAGAAGGGTCCAAACCCGAAACGTAACCAATCCATGTTCTTCAGAGAAGGTGCCTGACTTGCTGAGTTACTCCAGAACTTTATGTCTTTTTTTTGCCTGGGTCCTATATCTGTGGGGATGCATTATCCATTGAAGGTAAGTGCATTCTGATTTTCAGGTGGATAGATCTTCCCACTGCCTCGACATTGTAGCATTAGGGTTAACTGTGACACAGTGTTTAGTTGGATTATTTTGTGTCTGTTTTGTGTAGTTGACGATGGATTTAATAAATATTTCAAGGTTAAATAAGTTGCATTTGAAGTACTTTGTTATTGATGTTTATGCATTAGCAAAGGACTAAAGGCCCATTTGTTTCATGTGATTTAATTGTCTACTTATTATTTAGCCGTTTGAAATGTCTTTTATGAGACTAATTCAGAAATAATGTGTTTAACATTCATAAAGATTAGCTGCAGTGTCTAATGCACTCCACCAATTACCTGGCTGAGAAAAGATTGTCCTGTTCTGAATTTAGTGAATAGAGAGGTCACTGAAGAGAAAGTACAGCTTTGAAGAGACATGTGTATTTTGAGTTGGCTTAGCATTTACATGTAAATTATCTCGCCCAGTCCCTCGAAAAATGATATTGAACAATGCTTTGATCTTATTTCATTCCCATTTAATTATCTGCCTATATTTAGCTATCTTCATTCATACTCTTATTTAAAAGTCATTTTAAATGTGATGAACATTTTTTAACATGCTGCTCTAAATACCCACTTTATTGTTTTATTGATATTTCTTCATGCATGCACAGTTCGAACATGTTCAGTGCACAGAGTGACTTAGTTTAGTTTAGCTTATTGTCATGTGTACTGAGCAGTGATGGAAATGGGGGGGGGGGGGGGGGGGGGGGGGGTACGCAGGGGGATGGCGTTCCCCTAGTTTTCAGTTTCCAGTTTCCATCCAGTGCGTGAATTTGCAGCTTTATCCTGTGCTACTTAATCCAAGGGCGAGCGAACGAGCGGACAGACGGACGAAAGCAACGATCATGGAGCGGAATAGATTACATTTCGGGTCGAGACCCTTCTTTAGACTGAGTCAGGGGAAATAGGAACACTAGATATAGACAATACTAAGGACAAATGAATGGAAGATATGCCTATATCCTCCGTTTCCTTTTCTCTTGACTGTCAGTCTGAAGAAGGGTCTCGACCCGAAATGTCACGCTCTATGATCGTTGCTTTCGTCCATCTGTCTGCGCGTTCGCTCACTCTTGGAGCCGGCGCTTCTCCCCTCAGACTCCGCCAAACAAACACACACACACACACACACACACACACACAAACACACACAAAGCATCTCCAGGCCGAGACCAGGAGCAGGGCGAAGGATGACATCAAACGGGTCATGGCAGCTATCGAAAAAGTACGGAAATTTAAAAAAAACACCCGAAGGAAATGGATGTTTTACAAAAAAAAGGGGGGCGGCGATCGCTCCGTGTCCATGTCGGAGGGAAGGGGGGCGCGGGCAGGACCAACCTTAAGCCGATTGGACCAATTGCTCCCAATTGGGCACCGCGCCTAAGGGGGTCCCGCGTCAGAGTAATCTACTCTCAGCTCAGGTAGATCTACCCCGGGTGGAGTGGGGGAGAGGGGTGGAGAGAGAGTAGAGGGGTGGAGGGGGAAGAAAGGGGTAGAAGGGGAGGGGGTGTGAGGGGGAATGGAGAAAGGGGAGAGGGGGAGGTGGGTCGTTCCCTCACGGTCCCGGGGCAGCGCTCCCGCTCCTCCAGTCGCCGTGCTTCACGCACACAGCCCCGGCTCCCCCCCCTCGCATCCCCTTTTCTCTCCTTCCCTCCCTCCCTTCTTTCTCTACTTCCCTCATTCCCTTCTCTCTTTCCTCCCTTCTCTCCCTCCCTCCCTTCTCTCATCCCCCCCCCCACACCCCCACCCACCACACACACCACACACACACACTCACACACAACACGCACTGACAACACACACACACACACACACCTAAGTTAGGATGGGGTAAAAGCCCAAAGGGTAGAATGGGGCCAAAGCCCAAAATGTAATGCATCAGCGGGCTAGGTGGCATCTGTGGAGGGAATGGGTTAGGAGTTGGTCCGTGCCAGGGTTCTTCTTCAATAGGAAGGAACTGCAGATCAAAGATACTAGAGCGGATAGTAGTATCTTTTGCCGCAGATCAGGCATGCTATTCTTCTGATTTAAATCGTAATTCTGATTTTATTTGTTTTCCTATTTTCAATTTTTCGTGCCCGATTACTTGGCGGCCAATCAACCGCTGTCTCTAAGGGGGTTGCGTCCAATCACCGACTAACTTCCTTAAAATTACCGTCCAATTAACAAATCGGTCTCCTCCCGTCCATTCAGCCGCTGTTTATTTGGTTTATTAATATTCTAGCTGTTGGCTTGGTATATAGTAATTTAATCCATGTTATAAACTTCTCCCCCAACTGAAAAAATTCCATAACCGAAAATAAATAAGACCATTCAATTGATCAGTGAAAGCTTTCTCTGCGAAGTGTAATGGAGGTCCAACGAGATAATTGATAAATCCTAGTTATTAATGTTTCTTTTCGTTCTAGTAGCAATTAATTATAATATTGAAGAAATATCTTCTTCAGGTTGTTTGAGGAGTTTATCGTTTTGGTATAAATCGCATCTGTTTGATCAATTTGAATGAGCATTTAGTTTATTAATCACTGTGCTACACTCCATTTAGTCTTCGCCTTCAATATGTGGCTAGTCTTTGGATTTTGAAAGTTGAACAATATTTTTTGATCGGGAAAGTGTGTTAGTGGATTATTTAACGGAAGGAGATCAGAATAAAGACGAGCAATGTGTCTGAAATTATGACCCTGATCAGTTCTTGGCCAGATTTGTTATCTAATTTAGGTATAGGGGCAGAAGTAAGTCCCAATACGTGAACATAGATTAATTGCAGTAATGTGCGCCTCTGGTAATTTCTGTTGTGCAAGGATGTAAAAACTTAGTTCATAAAGTGTGTTTCAATGTACGTGGAGCAATCATGTATCTAAAATGGAGATTGGGTGAAAGCCACTAGGCATAAAACTTTCTGACCTCTCCTTTAAAAAAACGTTACCTTAAATCTGGTCCTGGATTGTTTTTACCATTTTTTTTCTAATAGCTTCTTAATTTTTTTTAGTAGTTATTTCAACCGTTTAATAATTCTGTATCTGATCTCCACAAGTCCAGTCCTGCCTTTCCCCATATTTGACTCCACTATCTCTAAGAGCTCTATCTACTCCTGAAAAGGCATCCAGAGATTGGCCTCCACTGCCTTTCTGTTTTAGCTGAATTCCACAGATTCACAATTATTCATTTTTCCTCAGTTTTATGGCTAATATTGCAAAAAACTGTCTGGTTTGGATTTCTTTAGTTTCCTGTACTAGTAATTCCCCTTTATCTGATTTAATCCTATAGATTAATTTTTCTCCTTCCAATTTTCTTAATTTGACGAGCCAATAATTATGTGCTATCACCAAATTCAAATTGTATTTGTTTAGTATATTTGTATAGTTTTAGTCCAAGCTTGGTATCTGACTGTATTTTATTTAATTTATATTTCAATGCAAAGATTTTATTATGTTTTATCATGGTAGGATTAACAGCGTCTCTGTATCTAACTGTTTGATCTCCCTTTCCAATGCCCGTTCTACCCTCCGTTTCTCTTTATTATAAATGTAGTTCCAAGTCTTGGATATCTGGAAAATGATTAATTTTCAATTTTGTGTTGTATTGTGCACCTGAGCCCTGACAACCCGTGTTCAAAGTGTAATGAGACATTTCATGAACAAATGAAAACTAGTATTGAAAAGTGGAGAATGAACAGTTTAAGGCTGAGATCTCCCAGATCATCTGAAACCATTTGTTGCATTACTATTGCATTACAGTGGGCCACGTGGTGGCACAGTGGTAGAGGTGCTGCCTTACAGCATCAGAGACCCGCGTTCGATCCTGACTACGGACGCTGGTCTGTACGGAGTTTGTACATTCTCCCCGTGACCATGTATGTTTTCCCCCGGGTGCTCCGGTTTCCTCCCAGTTTCCAAAGATGTGCAGGTTTATTGGTTAATTGGCTTTGGTAAAAATTGTAAATTGTCCCTTGTATGTTGGAAAGTGATTGCTGGTCAGCATGGACTCGTTGGACCGAAGGGATAGTTTCCATGCTGTATCTCTAACATGGCTGTCCGAAGCGGGGGTGCGATGGGTGCGGTCGCACCCCCCTTTTTTTTCCAGAGTAAAAAATAATACAGAGAGAAAAAAATAAAAAATTGGTGCAAAATATTTTTTTATTCTACACCAGGACAGAGAGAGCCTTGCCTTTGGGCTCCTTGGCCCTCTTGCAGCCATACTGCCAAGTCAAGTCAAGTCAAGTTTATTCGTCACATATGCATATGAGATGTGCAGTGAAATGAAAAAGTGGCAGTGCTTGCGGATTGTGCCAAAAAACTACAAACAGAATGGAACAGAATCACACATTCACATATTACATATTTCTGGGAGGAAAAAAAAAGGAAAAAACAGCTATTTTAAAAAGACACCACACAACAGTAAATTGGTACAGTAAGTTAGTCCCTGGTGAGATAGGAGTTTACAGTCCTAATGGCCTCTGGGAAGAAACTCTTTCTCGTCCTCTCCGCCACTGGATGACCCTGGCGTTGCGTTCGATGACCGAGAGGGCAGAGGCTTGTTCTTCCCCCGGAGCGGCTCGTTGCCGCTATTGCTGCTGCTGTGCCGGGACGGCTCGCTGTCCGAGTATGGGCAGCTCACGCTGCGAAACTTGAGGGCAAGGTTTTCGAAGGCAGCGTCGGCGGCAAACTTCCCCCTGGCCAGGTTCTCAATCACCTCGGGCGCGGGTCCGCAGTGCTCGAAGAAACTGGCCAAGTCCGAGCAGGAGAAGCGGCAGCTGAGTTCGGAGGGCAAGCGCCGCAATCCACCTTCACCAACCTGCTGCTTGAGCGGCTCCTTGGGGCGACCTGCTGCTGCTGCTTCTCAGGGGCGCTGCTGGCGTGGTTACTTGTGCAAGCATGGCCGGGGCGGACGGGAAGGAGAGGGAGTGAGAGAGAAAGGGGGGAGGCGGAAAGGGGTGAGAGCGGATGGGGAGGACAGGGAAGAAAGGGGAGCAGCGTTGAGCGAGGGAGCAGGGATGTGGCTGCGGGCAGTGGGGAGCGGGCATTAACCAAAGGAGGGGGGTGACAACACTCACATCGCGAGCAAGACGATGCAGGCTTCAAAGATTGTCAGATTTTTGAGGATTTTAATTAAAAACTCAAGAAATAAAGCATGACATTTTCAGCTAAGGTGATTTTGGACTCCAGGGGAAAAATCTCTACTGGAATATGTAAAACATTTACCGTCGTCGTTTTTTTCCCGTGAAAATGTGATTATACATAAACAAACACACACACGAACAAACACACACACATCCATGATCAGACTTTTAATGGTTATATGATTGAATCAATCTCAAGAATTATAAATTCACATTTCAAAATTGGTTTCACAATTCAGTAGTACTAATTTTCAGTATTCCATACTGATATTTGAGAAAACGTGGTTGCATGCAAAATAGTGATTTTTCAAAAATCCAGTTTCTGTGTAGTACGTTCTATTGCATTTCTATGAGAAATACCGATTTCCGCAATAATATACCGATTTTCAGCCTTCAAAATACGGAAATGCTCGGTGAAAGTTGGCAGCTCTGCAATTATTCACAATCACATTGTGTTTGAGAGTTCAAAATGTGATTTGTCTTGTTTACAAGTCATCATGGAACTAGTATTTGTTATAATAGTATGACAGTAAAATAGGTTAGTTTGAAAACGTACATGCACCATTTAGTTTGACTTCAATTTTCATGATGGAAATTGAAGTCGAACTAAATGTTGTATTCACATCACTATTCCATGTTGAAATTGGTGTGATGTGAAGTTGTTAGGTCAGGGGGGTGGGAGATCGCAACCTTCACGTGTTCCACCCTGTTTCGATGAATGCAATCAACCCGGCGTGAACAATCAAATATGATCAAATAGAACAAATAGTCATACAACTTTAGGCTGTGCATGCCATACGCAAGAAGAAGAAGTTAGAGACTTCCGGTGGCGCTATGGAGTAGGCAGACTCGCGCCATTTAGCTAAAAAAAACTGAAGAAAAAAACGGGGAAAAAAATCGGGACTTACCTGCTCAACATCGTAACCGACTGACTGCAGCAAGTCTGTGACATCATCAGGCGCGCGACGAAACCGACGGTATGTTTCCACAACATACCCCCCCCCCAAACCGAGAAAAAACGGTAGGGCCAGGGAAGTAGGGCCAGGGCCAACCGAAGCCTCGGCCTCAGGTTTAACAGCGTCCCAAGAAGAGATCTCAAGGAAAAAAAAGTCAGATGTGGAAGAACTAAGAAGTTTTCTCGCCTTAGAAGTTTCAAAAATAATGGCAGAATTTAAAAAACTCAAAAATGACTTTAAAGATGAGTTGAAAACTTTAAAAAAAAAAATTAAAGAAGAAATTAAGGAAGATATTGTTGCTATCGTACAGGAACAACTGGATTCCTGGAAGATGATCATGGAAGAAAATCTAAATAAAAAGATTGATGAGGTAAATGTTAAACTGAATCTGATGGAATCCGTATTTAATTCGAAGCTGAACCCCATCTCTCAGGCACTAGAACAACAACAACAATCCGTAATCAAACTAGAGGGAATCGCTGAAACATGCTCTGAAACTACAAGCAAGCTTCTCTCCGAGAACAAGCGTTTATCGGACTTATTGTATAAAATAACCGAAAAATGCATTGACTTGGAGGGACGACAGAGACGCCAGAATCTAAGAATTATTGGTGTCCGGGAAGGAAGAGAGGGGAACCGTGACCCCCGTGAATTTGCTGCAGATCTATTGAAGAAAGTTTTAAATCTGGATGAAGCACCTTTACTTGCTCGGGCACACAGAGCACTGAGACGCCGTCCAGGGGTGGATGCCCCTCCAAGACAACTGATAGTGAAGGTGCAATATGACCATGTCTTGGATGACATGATGAAGAAAATTGTTTCGCAGCAGAAATCTTGATTTTGAAGGAGACAAGATCAGCATATTTCGAGACTACCCGGCAGAGGTTGCCAAGAAAAGAGCATTGTTTACAGACACAAGAAGAATACTTAAGAACATAAATAACCTGAGATATGGACTGATGTACCCTGCAACATTGAGAATCACCTACGACCACAAAGGATACTTCTTTACTAACCACACAGAGGCTTTTAAATTTGCAAAGAAGATTGAGACCACTGAAAAGATTGAAACTATCGAGGGCGAGAGTGAAAAAGAGGACAATGAGGATTAATACTTAACACTAAATATATACGCGATGATATTGAATTCGGTACTTTACTGAGAAGAAACTGAACTTTAAATTACTATACTTAAGGATTGTTATGAATTTATGAAATTGATCATCGTTATATAATATTTTATATTATAGTACTAATTATTACTAACCATTATTAATCATAATAATTAATCATCATCAATTATAGTTAATTGGATTTATTCAGAATTAGTTAAAAGGATGAACCATAAGATGATTAAAATAGAAGATGAAGGTTTAATCCTAGATATTTGATACTATTTTGACTAATCATGGACTAATACTTTGGTTATATGAAACTAATATTTTTATTTACTTTGAGATTAATAATTATTCCATTATTGGAATATATCCATTATTTCCCCCCCCCCCCCCCCCCCCGTATAATGTTTTTCTTTATTGAATTTGAAATTTTTCCTTCAAGGAAAGAACGGAGCTAGTAACATTTTTTTTTACCAAAGGCTACGGAAGTCTTTAGATGCCTAGCCACATTAGGGTGGCTATCACTAACTACACTAACTATAGATGTAGTATTTTTCTTTCTTTCACACTTCATTAATATAATAATCACTTATCTTTTATATTTTGTAGTATATTATAATCAGTATAATCTTTATTTTGAATGGAATTATAATAGTTATTTAAGGAGATATGACCAAGAAGAAAACCTACAAGATCTAAAATTCATCTATCTGAGGCCCAGGTGTAAGGTATGGTTTAACGTGCTGAATCATCTACTCCATTGTAGACCACCCTAATCATGATGCAAGACGTAAAAGTGAACACTGGGGGTGAAGGAATTACATTCTGCAGTTAGAATGTTAAGGGAATTAATGAACCCATTAAGAGAGGCAAAATATTAGCTCACCTAAAATCACTCAAAACAGACATAATTTTCCTCCAAGAGACTCACCTTAAAATGGAAGCGCAATACAGATTGAAAACAAATGGATTGCCCAAACGTATCATTCCTCATTCACACATAAATCTAGAGGGGTTGCAATTCTAATCCGTAAAGGTATACCTTTTAAACATATATCAACTACAGAAGATACTGATGGTAGATATATCATAGTAGTAGGCGAATTATACTCAAAAGTGACTCTCCTTAATATATATGGACCAAATTTTGATAGTCCACTTTTTTCAAGAGAATACTTAATATTATTCCGGAATGCACACAAAATAATTTAATAATTGGTGGAGATTTAAATTGTTCACTGGATACATATTTAGATAGATCATCAACTCAAAGAAAGACAAAATCTCTGTCAAGTGAATTTTTAAACTCATATATAAACAATACCACTATTAAGGATATCTGGAGAATTGAAAACCCATCCAGAAGAGAATACTCATTTTACTCATCTGTGCATAAAACATATTCAAGGATAGATTATTTCTTAGTAGACTCTAAACTAATTCCATTTATTTATAAATCACAATATCATAATATTATAATTTTGGATCATGCCCCATTAACGTTTATGATTAAACTAAACGGAATGGACAAGAAACAGATACAATGGAGACTTAATCCTCAAATCTTAAAAGAACAGGTCTGTTGTGAATATCTTGTAAAATAGATTAATATGTTCTTCAAGGTCAATGACCAACCTGAAACCTCTGCTTCCCTTCTCTGGGAAACATTCAAAGCATTTACACGAGGGGTATTAATCTCCTCTCAGGCATTTCTTAATAAAGAGAATTGGAACATTCACAACAGACATTGGAAATGGAAATAAGGCAATTAGACATAGAAAATGCAAGAGCACCTTCATTGGCAAAACATAATAAAATAGCTGCACTGAAATATAAGTTAAATAAAATATACTCTGACCAAATAATAAAACTTTATCAACACACAAAACAATTAAATTTTGAAAACTGGTGATAAACCACATAAATTATTGGCAAGCCAGCTTCGTAAACTGGATAGGGGAAAAATGATTCATAAGATTAGATCAGAAAAGGGAGAAATACTAACACTCCCCAAAGATATTAATGACAGATTTTTACAATACTATCAAAATCTTTACTCAACTAAAGTGACACAACAATCAATAGGAATGGAAGCATTTTTACAGAAATGTAACCTTAAAGGCTTATATCTGCAAGAACAAGAATTATTAGGAGCTGAAATAACGACTAAAGATATTGAAGAGTCAATTAGATCTTTAAAAAATGGAAAGGCCGTCGGCCCTGATGGCCTAAGTTCTGAATTCTATAAAAAAATTTATGATCTGATTTCTCCACGCTTACAAACACTGTATAAACAGGTTTATACTCAACAGCAACTCCCGGAAACTTTAAATGAATCTACAATAATACTTATACCTAAAACTGATAAGGATCTGGAAGACCTGGCCTCATATAGAGCAATAGCTCTATTAAATACTGATCAGAAAATATTAACTAAAATCCTATTTTATAGATTGAGCTTAGTAATTAACAAATTAATACACTCTGATCAAAGGTTTTAATCCCAAAACGTCACTCATTTTATAATCTTAGACAATTGTTTAATATTATATATTCAAATAGAATTGCTAATGCAGACCTAGCAATTATATTGCCTGATGCTAAAAAAGCCTTCGATCAAGTAGAATGGCCATATTTATTTTCAGTGATGGAAAAATCTCAATTGGGAGAGAAGTACTGTGCATGGGTTAAATTATTATACTCTAACCCAACAGCTAGAATACTAACAAATCAAATGTTATCAACTAAATTTAATCTTTCCAGAGGTTGTAGACAAGGATGTTTGTTATCTCCATTATTATTCACTTTAGCAATTGAACCACTTGCAGAAAATGTCAGATCTAATCCAGAAATACATGGGTACTATACTAAAGATACAATGAATAAAATTTCTCTATATGCAGATGATGTACTAATATATATTACAAAGCCAGAAATTAGTATTCCAAATTTATTAAATCTAATAACTCAATTCGGTCAGTTCTCAGGATATCGAATTAATTGGAATAAAAGCGAAATCATGTCAATAACGGATCACAATTTACATATACTACAACAATCACCTTTTAAAATAGTTGACGAAAAATTTAAATATCTAGGTATTTATGTAACTAAGGGGTATAGTTCTTTATTTGAATCAAATTTCCCACCTTTACTGAATAAACTAAATAAGAATATTCAATACTGGAAAACACTTCCTATTTCAATGTTCGGTAGAATTAATGCTGTAAAAATGATTTTTCTGCCGCAATTACTGTATTTATTTCAGTCAATCCCGATATATATTCCAAAATCTTTTTTTAAAAAAAGTAGACGCTACTGTTACAAGTTTCATCTGGGATTACAAGAATCATAGAATAAATAAAAAACATTTATGTAAATCAAAGATTAATGGAGGTTTAGCTCTAAAAATGTTTTTGTTTTATTTTTGGGCAGTTTATATTAAAAACATGATTTTTTGGCTGGAAGAAATGGATCAACAACCAGATTGGTTAAGGACTGTCTACCTTTTGAAATCGGTTCAATTATATTTGCACCGACAAAATTGCACAAAAAAACCTATGGGGAAAACCCTATAATATATAGTGGTACACGAATCTGGAAACAACTTAAAAAGGCTTTAAAACTGGAAAATATACCACTCTGTCTCCTTATTGTAAACAATCCCTTATTCAAACCTTCCATGCTGGATAAAGGCTTTATACAATGGAAAAACTATGGAATCAAAAAGATGGAACACCTTTATAAGAAAGGCACTTATCTTTCATTTCAGGAACTGCAACAGATTTATGGATTACACTCAAATAATTTTTTTTCGATATCTACCACTCAGAGATTATGTTAAATCAAATACACAAGATTATAGGAATAAGGAACCAGAAATCCTTGATGAATATCTGAATAAGCATCCTAATACAGAAAAATTAACAACTTATATTTACAATACCCTTTTAGATAGCGAGATACCATCGACGGAATCATATAGACATACATGGGAAAATGAAATAAATCAATCCATAACGAAAGATATATGGGACAAAAGTTTACAATATATATACATCAATGCTCGCTAAACTCCAGACATGCTTTAATACAATTTAAAGTATTACATAGATTATATTACTCCAAAGTTAAATTAAATAGAATCTTTACAGATATCCTCTACCTGCGATAAATGTCAACATCCAGAGGCTAATTTAACACATACTTTTGCAAATTGTATAAAAATTAAGAATTTCTGGATTGAGATTTTTAGAATAACTTCTGAAGTTATTAATACTAAACTGGATCCAGACCCAAAATTAATAATACTTGGAACATCAGAACAAAGTTTAACTCTTACAACAAGTCAAAGAAATTTCCTAGATTACAGTATAATAATTGGGAAGAAATTAATATTAAAATTTTGGAAAGGCCCTATATCCCCCACAATTAAAATGTGGATTATGGAAATGTCGGAGACCTTACACCTGGAAAGAATCAGATTTGCCCTAATGGACAAACAAGAAGTTTTCATTAGAATATGGTCTTCTTTCATTGATTACTTAAAAGGGTAGATTGGTTCGGCAGGGAACCCTAACTGAAACTTGGACTCAGGATTAGATGAAAAGTTATATTTTATATTCCTTGATCTTATCTCCTATGATGTATTAATAGTAAATTATTCCATTCTTTATGATTTTCTTTTTTGATGTTGATTTTTATTTTATTTTTCTTTCTGTTTTTCTCTCTTTAAAAAAAAAAATTATTAGAGTCAAAATGATTCACTTGACAATATTAATAATGTATGACCGTTGTACATGAAATATTGCTATCATAACATGTGTTTGCTAAGTCACTGTCTACATACTCTAATAAAAATATATATTTTTAAAAAAAGAAGTTAGGTCAGGAGGACCATTAAAGGTGCACTGCACACACTAACACAGTCGAACAGTAACAGGCAATCAAATCAACACACAAAACATTTTCTAAAAAAAGGTTTTCTTTTCTGCAAAAACTTACAGCATTTTATTTGCAGTTTTTGCATGCTCCTTTATAACATTTTACATAACATTTTCCAATAGTTACAACTTGATTATTAAAACAAGGACAACTTCAATTTTTGATTTTATAAAATGTATACAACAATGACTGCAAATCATCCCATTCCACCCACTTATTTCTCTTGACTCAACTAAAATATTTTTGAAATACACGTCATAAATTTTGTGGAAAAATGCTGCAAAATAAGGCTCAGAATGCACCAGAGATCTAAAACTCCAGCTGGGAGGGACTTCAAGCTTCGCGCTTATGATGTGCGCTGCGTGCGCATTATTTCACATAAAAATGTTGTAATCCTGTCATGCCACCACCCTTTTTGAAAAGCTTTGTACTGGCCTGTCTAAACTAAACTATTAGCAGGAGAGGTCAAGAATTAGACTTTAGATAATTGAAAAAAAACTGAGACTGGAAAGTTTATGTTTGCATAGTATATTATTAACGTGATTCCACACAGTGGGGCCGTTTAATATACAAATCAAGAACCAGAGGACATAGGTTAAAGGTGAGAGGGGAATAATTTAATAGGAACCTGAAGGCAACATTTTCACACAATGGGTGTTGTGTATATGGAATGAGCTGCCAGAGGTTGTCGTTGATGTAGTTGAGGCAACATGCCTGAACTATACTATAACAATATTTTAAAAGACCTTTGGACAGGAATATGGATAGGAAATGTTTAGAATGATATGGAAAAAAATGTGGGGCGGTGTGACTAGTGTAGGTGTGGCATATTGGTCAAGTTGGGTTGAAGGCCCTGTTGCCACGCCGTAATGACCTTGACTCTAAATGCCAGTCAGGAATTTATACCTGTTGCGTCCTTTTCTTTGTGGGAAAAAAGTTTGACATCAAGGAAATGTGTAAGTTATAACTCCAATATTCTTTTGCTGTAGAGTTCTTCTTGCAATTAAACTCATTTTGGTGCAGTTGATTTTCCACTTGTTTATTTATGGATTGCTGGACAACCTCATTAGAACTGACGGACTTCATTGCCTTTGTTTCATGCTGTGTTACAGAGGTTGCGGAATGAGTCTGATTTACCCCTGACTCCAGAGCAATTGGAAGACGTCTTTGATAGCTTGGACCAGGACAACAATGGTTATTTAACACCAGCAGAATTCAGCATGGGTCTCGGTATGTACCATGACTACAATTGAAGTAGCCTTTATCCATGTTGAAGTGGTTAGGGGGGGGATTGGGACATTGGGAAAGTGGTGGTAAGATCAATGTACGCATTGGAATGAATCAGTCATTTTGTTATATGTACCACCCGCTGTATGTATAATTCCCCCTCAGGTTCCTATTAAATCCTTGCCCTCTCATCTTAAACCAATGTCCTCCAGTTCTTTTTCCCCAACCCTGGGAGAAGGACTCATTTATCCTCATGATTTTATGCACCTCTTATAGATTGTCACTAGGTCTCCTATTCTCCAAGGAACAAGCTTGAAATATACTCCAATCTGAGGTCAAAAGACTGGGATCTAATTTCCTAAACTAAATGTCAAAATCCATTCTAGTATTTAGTTATAGATATGGTAGACAGTCAGAACTTTTTTCCCCAGGGTGGCAATGTTGAAGTCCAGAGAGCGTAGCTGTAAGGTGAGAAGGGCAAAGTTTAACGGAGATATGCAGGGCCACTTTTCTTTACTCAAAGAGTCGTGTGTTCCTGAAACACACTGCCAGGGATGGTGGTGGAGGCAGAAATAATAAGAAGCTTTTGGATATGCGCATGGTTATGCGGGCAATGGAGGGATCAAAGTTTACGGGGAGAAGACAAGAGAAGGGGTTGAGAGGGGAAATTAGATCAGCCATGGTTGAATGGCAGCATAGACTCGATGGGCTGAATGGCCTAATTCTGCTCTTATAGGATATGGATCATGTGCAGGCAGAGGAGATTAGGTTAACTTGGCACCATGGACTCTGTGGGCCTATTCCTGTTCTATGTTCTACAATCGCAACCAAAGGTTATTGATTTTAGTTGATTGGCTGGAAAAAATTCAGAGGAAAATCTTCTGTCGACTAAGGTGCCCATCTAGGTCTTATTCCATTTACCTGCACTGACCCATATCCTTGTAAACTACCTCTAACCATGACATTTCTGCAGCCGAAATGTGCAGGAGTCGTTATTTGAGGTAAACACCTGATTCTTCTGAGAATGTCTTGAGGAAATATTTGAATTGGTGAATGACATGAGACCCTGGGGAGAGGCCAGGGCATTGTGCCAACCGTGAATAATATCCAGGAGCTTATATCCAGCAGACGCCGTAATTTATTGTAATGGCATTCAGTGAATTTAAAGAGGCGGAAAGAGATGAATAGAATAACAGCCATCTGTACTTTTGTTCCCTTTACAAAAGGCAGACCCACTCTCCAGCCTAAATAAAAGCAAAGAAGAGATAGTGTCTGCGGTACCAGCTTAGTTCCATATCAATGCTTGCCCATTCAATTGGAAATGTTCTTTCAAACTCCACATGGTTACAATTAAATGATCGTGTGTAAAATTTGTATGTTGTACTTGAATAGGACTTGTTACCCAATGATGCCTGCGGTGTAGTTAGACTCCAAACCCAACACAGACAGCTCTGACTCTAATTCCGATTTTTCCTTTCATCTCTTCCGGTGCTACTCCAAATAGATTACTATGCAAAGTAGTCGAATGGAATTAGCATGCCATTTTAAACTTTTGAGTTTTTGAGTGTTTAGTTTATTTGTTAAGACGTGTACAGGTACAGTGAAAAGCATTTTATTGTGTGCTCTGATCATTCCGTGGAAAGTTAATACATGATTACCAGTCTGAGCATATCCCAAGGAGTACAGATACAGGATAAAGGGAATAAACGTGATTAGCAATTTAGTTGCAAGGTAGCCCAAGGGTCTCCAACGAGGTAGATAGAATATAGCTCGGACTTCTCTCTAGTTGTTGGGTAGCATGGTTCAGTTGCACTGATTCAGTTGCTGGGTCAAAAAAACTGTCCCTGAGTCTCTGGTGTTGTGTTGTTTTTCACACTTCGACACCTTTTGCTGAAGGGAAGAGGGGAGTAGATGGGTGATCTGGGAAGCGACTTGTCTTTGATCTATGCTGGGTGGCCTTGTCGCTGTAAAAAGGCCAGAGTGGGTTTAGGATGAGCGTTGGTGTAAAGGGGGGGATCACTACTTGGTGCGGACTCAGTGGGGCAGAAAAAGCGCCTGTTTCCGTGCTGTTTCGATCTCTATAACTGAACTAAATTAAACTGTGAGACGCATTCAGCGTCATGGGGGGGGGGGGGGGGGGGGGGGGGGGGGGGGGGGGGGGGGGGGGGGGGGGGGGGGGGGGGGGGGGGGGGGGGGGGGGGGGGGGGGGGGGGGGGTATAATCCTCGGGTTATTCTGCTTTATTCTGCTTTGCAAAACAGTGGGTCTCCTACAAATTCCTCTACTGAACTTGCTTGCTGATACATCTACAGCCAGCCAAATAGTCCTCCACTGCCCCATACAAGAGATGGACTCCAGACCAACTTTCTAACCCTCTGGGTGGAGAAAGAGTATTTTTTCTATATTCTTGGTGGTGCAGGGGTAGAGAACAATGCGAGTGCCCTGGGTGTTGATCGTGACCAAGGGGCTGTCTGTGTTCTCCCCGTGGACACATGGGTTTTCTCCGGTGCTTTGGTTTCCTCCCACACTTCACGAAGATGTGCAGATTGGGTTTGAAGGAGGACTGGTTAATTGGCTTCCAGTAAAGATTGTAAAATCTGCCCTAGTGTGTTTAGGGTTGGCGCTAGTGTATGAGGATGCTAGTCAGCGTGAGTGGGGCGTCTCACAAGGGCCGTTTCCTCGCGCTGTGTATCTCAAACTGAAATAAAAAACACCGCCATCTAACAATCATTATCAGAGCTGTATAATCTTAAAATGTTCTTGCTCTGATTCCTCTGTGCTGCCCATTCACCAGCTGACAGGGCTAATACGTTTATCTGAGAGCATTGGACTGATCTCCTTCTAATTGCTTGTTGTAGTGAACAGGTTTGACCTCTTTCCTTAGTTCATTGCTTTACTGCTCAACCTGCTTACTATCTCCAGCCTGCCCTCCCCAACCATCTCAATCCTCCATACCACCTCCTCACCTGGAATCACGAATTGCTGAAGAAGGTTGCGGCTGGAAAACGTTGCCTATCTCCTTCGCTCCAAAAGATGCTGTTTTTTCTGCACCCGCTGAGTTTTCTCCAGCATTTTGTGTACCTCCACCTATTGTTGTTGAAGACCCAAACATCACCTATCCATGTTCTCCAGAGATGTTGCCTACTAACCGCTGAGTTACTCAGCAATTTGTGTCCCTTTATTGAGTCATAGAGTCATAAGGAAGCATAGAAACAGTCCTTTCGACCCAATTGCATATCACCAGGATACCCATCTACACTATCCAACTGCCTGCAGTTGGCCCATATCCTTCAAAACCTTTCTATCCATGTACCTGTTCCAAAGCCTTGAAATTTGTGGATAGAACCTGCCTCACCACCTCCTTTGTCAGCATATTTCAGACACCCCAACCTTATTGACTCAACTCCATATTGCTTCATCTCTCTGTCCCACTTATATTGAGTGTTTACCCTTACACATTCATTTGAAGCAGTAGTTTGACCAAAACTTCACATCCCTTTGCCCAGAGGAACTGATTGACATGGCTGAGTTCCTCTAGCATTTGTTTCAATTCACTTGAGGGCTTTAGGTGAGAATCTCATTCCACTTGCTTGTTGTTGTGAAGTGATGTGATTCACATTTCCCTCATTCACTATAAGAGCGCCTGACACTAAATAGTCACTGTGTACTCCAGAAGATGTTACCTGTCCGTGAGTTACTCCAGCACTTTGTGCATTTTTTTGTGTAATCAGCATTTACAGTTCCTTGTTTCCAGTCTTTATTTTAACTTGTTTGTTTTCATTCATGATTGCCTCACTGAAGTACCCAGACTTTCTGAGACCCACACCACCCTGGCCCGCACACTCATTTCACTCATGCCGTAGGAAGAAGGTGCGGGAGCTGAAAACCCAAACGTCTAGGTTAAGGAACAGCTTGTGTTCGAAGAGCTGCAGGAGGTGGGTTTAAATCGAAGGTATACACAAAAAGCTGGAGTAACTCAGCGGGTCAGGCAGTATTTCTGAGAGAAGGAATGGGTGACCTTTCGGGTTGAGAGTTGAAGACGTGTTTCGACTTGAAACGTCACCATTCCTTCTCTCCAGAGATGCTTGCCTGTCCGTGAGTTACTCCAGCATTTTGTGTCTATTTGTGTTGTGTGTGTATATATATCATTTATATATATATATATATATACATAACACACACACACACACAAACCCAGTGTGTATTAATTTTTATATAATTTTTTGTGTGTGTGTTTATGTGTGTATGTTGTTACAGCCTTATTCTAAAATAGATTAAATTCATTTATTTTAATCTTCAATCCCACACACAATACCCATAACGAAAAAGCGAAAACCAGGTGTTTATAAATTTTTGCAAAGTAATTAAAAAATAAATAACTGAAATATCACATTTAATAAAGTATTTAGACACCTTTACTCGTACTTTGTTGAGGGATCCTTTGCAAGATTACGGCCTTAAGTCTTCTTGGGTATGTCGCTACAAGCTGGCCACCTGTATTTGGGTAATTTTACCATTCTTCAGCTGCAGATGTTCAAGCTCTGTAAGGTTTGGATGGGGAGCGTCGATGCCAGCTTTTTTCAGGTCCCTCCAGAGCTGTTCGATCGGGGTTTAAGTCCGGCTCGGCTGGGCATTCAAGGACATTCACAGACTTGTCACTAAGCCACTCCTGGTTGTTTGGCTGTGTGATTAGGGTCGTTGTCCTGTTGAAGGTGAACCTCCGCCCCAGTTGAGGTCCAGAATGCCCTGGAGCAGGTTTTCATCAAGGATCTTCTGTACTTTCTCTTTCCTTGACGTGAATGTTCTCCCGTTCCTGCCGCTGAAAAACATACCCACAGCATGATGCTGCCACCACCTTGCTTCACGTAGGTATGTTTGGCAGGTGATGAGCGGTGCCTGGTTTCTCCAGACGAGACGCTTGGCATTCAGGCCAAAGAAATTCAATCTTGTTTCATCAGACAGAGATCTTGTCATCATAGCTTTTGGCAAACTCCAAGGGGGCCTGTATGAGTCTTTTACTGAGAGTGGCTTTATCTGGCCACTCTTAACCCAAAGGCCTGTTGGTGGATTGCTGCAGATAATTGTCCTTCTGGAAGGTTCTCCACAGAGGAACTCTGGAGCTCTGACAGAGTGACCATTGAGTTCTTGGTCATCCCTGACCAAAGCCTTCTCTCTGATTGCTCAGTTTGGCCAGGCGGCCAACTTTGAAGTGGTTCTTCCATTTAAGAATGAGGTGGCACTGTGTTCGTCGAGACTGCAATGTCTGCAGAATTGTTTTATACCCTTCCCAGATCTGTGTCTTGACACTATCTTATCAGAGTTAGGACATTCCTTCATCTTATGGCTTGGTTTTTGTTTTGACAGCACCTGTCAAACTGTGGGACCTTATATTGATGGGTGTGTGCCTTTCCAAATTCACGTTCCAATCAATTTAATTTTACACTGGTGGACCAATAATTTGTGAAAAACATCTCAAGGATAACCAATGGGAAACAAGATGACCCAAGCTCAATTATGGTGTGTCTTAGCAAAGGGTTCTGATACTTATGTAATATGATATTTCAGTTATTTTTTTTAATTATTTGCAAAAAATTATAAACACCTGTTGTCGCTCTTCATTGTGTGTTGATGATGAAAACATTTTTTTTAATCATTTTAAATATGGCTATAACGTAACAAAATGTGGAAAAGTGATAGGGGTCTGAATACTTTCTGAATGGCACTGTACATATATTTATATTATGTTGTGTGTGTAAAGTTGTTGTAGTAAACTGTTCCTGAACTGATGTTGCAGTTTTCCACTCTTACCCTTCTTCCGATGGCAGGAGGTGAAAAGAGAGTGTGGAGGGTGGTGTGGGTTTTGATTGTGGTGGGTGATGTTGGTGCCTTTTTGGAGAGTTCCTTCGTGGTGATGGTTTTTTATGCTATTTGAACTTAGGATTTGGCTTGTCAAAGTTGGTTTTTTTTTTAGTATTTAAGTCTGAAATTAGGTCAATCACTGGCATCAAGGTGGTGCCAACACGAAACCTAGAAACTCGACGCATGATGAAACGTTGAATCGGCTGGTCAAGGAGCTTGAATATCGTCACAGATGAGGAAGAGAAGCGATTTTGTTTCATGATGCAACGCTGGGAGCTTCGCAATGCTTTGAGGAGTAAGCACCTTTACAAATCGCTGTTCATTGTTCATTTTAAAACCTCTTGTATCTAAGAAAAAATAATAGTAGTACCTGGAAATTTGATCATATTTCAGCTAGTACAGAAATTCCAACAGAAAGTACAGTTCAGATAAGTGAAGGAGATTTTGAGATCTGATTTTTCAAGAACCTATTTTGTGATAAAGAAAGGGCCTTTTGACCTTCAAACGTGTTCAAGACTAATTAATTGTGTTTAACTCAAAGTAAATTTATTCAAGGTCCTGAATACCTGGTCCAATATATCAATTGATCATGTGATCATTATATAATGAATACTCTAACAACTGGTTTTATGATTGAATAGAATCGGTCGCTGGCCTTAAATAGATCCAATGCTGAATCATAGTACATAGACCGTACAGCACAGGGAGGGGGACCTTGCACCACAATGTTTGCACTCATACAGATGCCAAAAGGGTTAAACAGATCTAATCTGCCTGTACTTGATTCCCCCCCCCCCGCCCCCCCCCCTCCATCCCCAGAAAGGATATTCCAGGCCCCCACCAACTTGCAGTGTAAATAAACCTGCCCCATGCATCTCCATTTAAAACATCCCCCCGAGAACCTACAACCATGTCCTCTAGTGTTGGATATTTCCACCCTGGGGAAAATGGGTTCTGACTGTCTGAGGCGGCACAGTGGTAGAGTTGCTTACAGCGCCACCAGACCCGGATCCAATCCAGTGACACGCATTGGTTTTCAACCAGGCCCTCCGGTTTCCCCTCCCACACTCCAAAGACATACAGATTTGTACTGAAATTATTTCAGTAAAAATTGGTGAATTTTCCCTAGTGCGTAGTGGTACCGTCTGATTCGCTGGTCGGCGTGAACTTGAACTCTGTTTCCGCGTGTATCTTCTAAAGTCTAACGTCTATCCTCTCTTTGTCTCATCTTAATTTAGCTTATACAAATCTCCCCTCAATCTCTGACATTCCGAGAAAATAAAATCAAAGTTACTTACCCAACCTCTCCTTGCAGCTGAAACCTTCTAAACCAGACAGCAATTCTGGGTTTAAGAAATATTTATTCTTGTACTTGAATCCTTTGAGCCAAAATTAACCATCATCAGAGAACCCTCTTATTCATTAGGCACCAACTGAGAGATCTGCCTCCAAAAAGTGAAAAAGTTCAAATTGTAAAAGATAAGGTGTGTTTATCACATTAATTGGCTTGTGGTCAGGGCCAAAGATCCGATAGCGAGCAAGATATTCCACTCGAACGAAAAACACATAGAACGGTTATGGCAGATTCATGGGTAATATATGCCCCAATTCCATGACCGCTCCCGTCTCCGCACCAAAGATCCAATAGGAATAGTATGCAGAAACGGAAGCCAATTACGGAACATCCTCGTAAAAATAAAATA
Organism: Okamejei kenojei; assembly: GCA_035221665.1. Lineage (NCBI taxonomy): Eukaryota > Metazoa > Chordata > Chondrichthyes > Rajiformes > Rajidae > Okamejei > Okamejei kenojei. Next base: position 35,186,669 of record CM069148.1, read on the forward strand.
TTTGGTAAAAATCTCTCTCCTCATTTTCAGAATTTTAATTATTAACCACAAACCGGTACCTCCCGCAGCGTTGGATTACACTGCGAGTCGGTCGGGCGGCATAATGGAAAAGGATGAAAAAAAGCCGACGTTCCGTTCTGTTGCGTACTACACATCAGCCAATTGCATTAGCAGGAGTTGTCCTATCTTGCTCCGCTAAAAAGATCTTTGGTCAGGGCTACACTCCATTCAACATAAGTGATCTTGCATTTTCCACCACAATGCTTGACGGAATTATTCTATGGTGATATCCCACATTTACAAGATATTAAAAGGGGTGGAGGGATAGTGAGGTGGAGAGAGGAGAGGCAGAAAATGTGGGCAGGTTTGATAGGCAGATGTTGGAACAAAGGCCAGAGATTAAAAAACAAAAGGTACACGAAAAGCTGGAGAAACTCAACGGGTGCAGCAGCACTCTAAGGCGCGAAGGAGATAGCAACGTTTCGGGTCGAGACCCTTCTTCAGACTGGTTCAGGGATCAGGGAGCGAGAGATATAGACGGTGGATGTGAGAGATAGGAACAATGAGTTGAAAGATATGCAAAAAAGTATCGGTGATAAAGGAACATGCCTTGGTAGCTGTTAGTGGTGTGAAATTGAGAAGCTGTGCACAAGGGTGGGGGAGAGATAGAGATAGAGGGAATGCAGGGCCGAAGGGCTGAGGGAGAGGTGGGAAGGGGAGATACAGCAAGGGTTAACAGAATTGAAAAATTCAATATTCAAGCCCAAAGGATGCCAGACTCCCCAAGCGGAATATGAGGTGCTGTTCCTCCAGCTTGCGGTGTTGCTCACTCTGGCCGTGGAGGAGGCCCAGGACCCGAGAGGTCGGAAGTGGAATGGGAGGGGATTGAAGTGCTTGAGCCACCGGGAGGTCGGGTTGGTTTATTGCGGACAGCGAGCGGGAGGTTTTCCGGCGAAGCGATCGCCAACCTCCGCTTGGTCTCACCGTATAGAATCATCTTGCAATCTGGAAGCAGGCGGATGCAGTAGATGAGGTTGGAGGAGGTGGCAGGTGAACCTCTTTCGACCTGAAGGACTGCTTGGGTCCCTGAAAGGAGTGGAGGGGGAGGTGAAAGGGACAAGTGTTGCATTTCTTGCGGTTGCAACAAAAAACAAAAGGATGAGACGAAAGATTGAAGATTCCCTGTGAACGGCATGGGTTTTTCTCTGGCGCTCCAGTTTCCTCCCAACATCCAAAGATGGCGTGTTTGTAAGTAAATTTGCCTTCTGTAAATTGTCCCTGTTGTGTAGATAGAACTGGTGAGTGGGGAGTTGTGGTTGGGCATGGACTCGGAGGCCGAAGGGCCTGTTTCCACACGCGTCTCTAAACGAAACTATAAACTGAAACGTACAACACTGTTATACATTATATGATTGCTTTAATTTTCTTTCATTAATGAAAATGAAAACGTGGCATTTTTCTTTAAATTTGGCCTCTTCTAAACCCTTTCAGTCAAAGTGAGTGAGATTTGTGGGCCAGGCTCCAGCGAGGGAAGCCGGAACTGCTGGAGAACTTGAAAACACTTTTTATCAAATTTCACACACATCCCAGGAGATGCATCAGGATAAGGTAACCATAGAGCAAGCACTGAAACGGTAATTGCCTTACACCACATTAAGTAAACCTACTGTATACTCCTCTCGCAAGCAAAAACTGAAGAAATGTATTACCCTTATTCTATATTCCCCCTCTCTTTTGACTTAGTCCCTGAACACCCTCCAGCCAACCCTTGCTGGAAGTGATTTATTTATGATTGCCTGGATAAGAAGGAATAGTTAGGCATAATGCTCGAGTCCCATCGTGAATGTCTAGTACGTGTTGGTCCAGCTAACATGGAAAATTGGTAATTGACTCATTATATTCGATTTGGTTACTATTGCCACATGCAGAGATAGAGTGGAAAAATCTTTTTGCGTGCTATCCTGACAAATCATACTATACATGCATACAATAGAGCATACAGGTAATGCAGGAAGAAAAAAAATCCCAGAGTGCTGAAATAATGTTACAGTGCGTTAAAGCAGTACAGTTACAATGAATGAGAGAGAGCAGCCAGCAATGGTGGCGCAAGACCAAAGGGGCTGTAAGAGAGTGAACCCAGTCTTACCATCCGCGCCCTCAAGGCACAAAAGGCTGAGGTGGCTGGGCGAGGAGAGGGACGACGGTTCACTGGACGATCTGGACGGAGGAGACGGCTGAAGGCCCTGCAGCAGCCCGGCGGCTTGGCCTGGATCGGAACCCCGCTCCATGAACACCAGCGCGTAGACCCGGACCTGGACTTTGAAATGACGTCAAAACCTGGCGATTTTTGCATGTGGTCCTCTGTGGAATATTTCTATACATTTGTAACTCCATCGGGATTGTGCCTTATATATGGCTATACTTTACTCAACCTGTATGCAAAAATCGAATTTCACTGTGCGTCTGTATACGGTTTATCACATAACCTCGACAAACATTGACTATAAACTTAAGCTCAAACGCAAACATGTGATTAAATAACCATTGAAAAGTGCAAATAATAAATGTGTAGGTGGGCATTGGGGTAGGTTGGGAGATCTGGACTGATACAGCCTAGTCAGGATAGACCTTTCAGTGGGGAAGAGAAGCTGTCCCTGAACCGGTCCCAATTAATTAACATATAACCATATAACCATATAACCATAATGCAGCACGGAGACAGGCCCCTCGGCCCTTCAGTCCGTGCCGACCATTTGTTTTCCCCTATTCCCCATCCTAACCCAGCAACTTCAGACCATACCACCTCCATTCCCTTCCCGTCCATATACCTATCCACTTAACTTTAAATGTTAAAATCGATCCTGGCCTCCACCACTTCTGCTGGAAGCTCATTCCACACAGCCACCTCCCTCTGGAGTAAAGAAGATCCCCCTCATGTTCCCCTAAACTTCTGTTCCCCTTAATTCTCATGTCATCCCTCTTGTTGAATCTCACACCCTCAATGGGAAAGCTTATCCACGTCACTCTCTCTATCCCTTTCAATCATTTTAAAAGACCTCACTCAAGTCCCCCCTTAAACCTTCTGCTCGCTCCAAATAATAAAGACCTAACATTTGGGGGGTTTTTTTTTTTTTTATTTCCAAACCTTCTCTGTAACATAGTTTGCTGAACCCTGCAACATTCTAGTAAATCTCCTCGTACTCCCTCTCTATTTTGTTGACATCCTTCCTATAACTAGGCGACCAAATTGTACACCATACTCCAGAATTGGTCTTAACAATGCCTTGTACAATTTTAACATAACTTACTTCCCTACTCACTATATTCAATGCTCCTGATTTATAAAGGCCAATCACACCAAAGGCTTTCTTACCACCCTATCTACATGCGATTTCCACCTTCAGGGGAACTATGCACAGTTTTCCTAGATTCCTCTGTACCACAGCATTCCTCAATCCCTAACCATTTACCAGTAACGTCCTATTTTGATTTGTCCTTGCCAAGATGTAGCAACTTCACACTTATCAGCATTAAACTCGCTCTGCCATCTTTCAGCCCACTTTTCCAAATGGCCCAATTTCTCTCTGTAGACTTTGAGAACTACTTCATTATCCCACAATACCACCTATCTAGTATCGTCATCTGCATACTTACTTATCCAATTTCCACCCCATCAATCGGGGGGGCCTGAGCATTGATGTACATACAAACAACATGACCCAACACAGATCCCTGAGTCACCCCACTGGTACACCGCTTCCAACCTGACTAACAGCCATCCACCATTACTCTCTGACATCTCCCATTCACCACTGTTGAAATCCATCTGCTACTTCCGCCATTAACACCCAAAGATGGAACCTTCTGACCAAAATTCCTGGGGAACCTTGTCAAAGGCCTTACCTGAAATCCATATCGGACAACACCACTGCTTTACCCTCATCAATTTCCCTAGTTACCGCTTCAAAAAAATTCAGAAGGTTTGTCAACACATGACCTTCCGGCGGGGGCACAAATCCCATGTTTGACTGTTCCTGATCAGACCTGTTTAACCAGATGCTTTATATAAATTAACTCTAAGTATCCTTTCCATTAATTTTGCCACCACTGACGCATGCCCCAGATCTGTTTGGGAGGGGGGGGGGGGGGGGTACTGCACA